>PVLD010016181.1:0-45849 GCA_004027595.1 Dinomys branickii | reverse complement strand
TTCTTCCTCTTCAAAACTTGTTCTGGGTGGGGTTGAGTTTTGAGACTGCGTTTTGCCCCTCTGTTTTCCCATTTTTGGGTATCAGATTCAAAATGTGGAGCTATAAATTCCAAAGGCAGTTCAGCAGGTGAAGGTCAGCTGCAAAGGCTGCTCGAATGATTCCTTCTCTTTGGGAGAATGTCCCTTAAGCTTTCTGCTGTGAGTTCCGCTTAAAAGGTTGGAGAAGCCCTTGAGGGGTTCTCCCCTTCTTCAGTACGTCCCTCCCTTCTGATAACTACATAAATGTGGGCCATGCAGAGAAGGTCTTGGTCTTCGCCGTGATATGAAGGTTCTTCCACTGGACTTGCAGAGAAAGAGCATTCACCTCGCACGGATCCGCACCAACGCGGCAGTGCTACGGGATTTTTCGCCCTGGCATTTTGATCTACTCCACTCTGTTGATCGACGCTGGGCACCCCTTATTGATTCTTTTAATAAAAGTGTTTCCAGGACAGTCATCTCTAAATTATTCCTTGTTCAGTAACATGTGGAAAATCATGAAGGCACCTCCTTCTAAGGAGATTTGAAGATGTCTTAAGAGGTCAGCTTTAATCACAAGTTATACAACATGCACTTCTGGGTTTGCTAATTATTACTCTGAATAGTGTTTCTTCTAAGCAATGGTACTGGACATCAGAGTTTGCTTTATTTCTTTCTGACTATATAGAAAGTGCATTATAAGTTCTTGCCATGTAAGAAGCTGCTTATTTTCCTCCAGGTTTTAGAGTTTCCACAATCAGGTAGAAGACAGATGGAGGGCAGTTTTTGTTTAGCAGAGGACTGGGCTCATCTTTCCCTTAATGCATCACAAATTTTGTGCCATTACTGTTGGTAGAAAGTTTTCATGACACCCCTATGGATTAGCCAATGTAGAGGAAAGGACACCTCCTTGGGGGAACAGCCCTTGAGGGAGGCTTGTGGGGAGGAGGAAAAGGTAAGAAAAGCCAGATCTACCAAAGATCTTCAGCAAAAGCAAAGGAGAAAAGTACAAATCAATGTTAAAATAAGTACATTACAGCTATTTCCAAATCAAATCAGTGCTCAGTCTGTGTATGTCAAAAGCTTGCTTAACTGAGAGGAGGGATAGGTTTCTCAATGTTATCTACCAACATCAATGTGTGCTTGTATTGTCACCCAATAAATATTTCTTATTGTCAAGTGTATCCCCAAGACTCTGTTAAGGTTTCAAAATACAGAAATGAGTAAGTCCTCTCGGCATGGATGGTGGTAGAATCTCATTGGCTGTTGCTGTCAAATGACTATGCACAATGAGCAACCTGGAGTTATGGGGCTTTCCTCACCCAAGCTGGGCCAGGCTACTCCAGCAGACGCATCAGCAATACGGCCAGTAAAGGCACGGCCAGGCAGCAGACATTTCAGGCTATGGCAAAGCAGCTATAGTTCTTCGTACAGACAGCCTCAGAACACAGGCTATGATAGCCAGTTCTGCAGGGATATGGCTCCACGGGGGCTGTAGGGGTAACCGGAGTTCTCAGTCATCTGACTGGCAGCAGTCCTCCAATGCTGGCTAAGGCCAGCAGTGCACTCCTGGAAGCACCTTAGGAAGCAGCAGTTCTCAAGGCAGCACCAGAGTGGACGCTATGGCCAGCAGTCTGGCTACGGTGGATGTTAACAGAGCTGTGGACAACAGCAAAGCTCCTCTAGCTCCCCTTAGTGCTAGAGACATCAGACTCGGAACAGCGGTAGCTGTGGAGGTGGCAGGGGCAATTAGGGCTGAGATCAGCCCTCTGTGAGAGGTAGTGGTGGTGGCTATGACAATCCGACCGGAGTGGTGGTGGCAGTGGCAGTTATGGGGGAGGCCAACAGGACCAGGTGCAGAGTGGTGACCACCATAGCAGTGGTGACTGTCAACTCAGAGCTCATGGAAGTGGCTGTGGAGGCACAGGTGCATAATCAGACATAATGGTGGTGGCTTCAATAAATCTGATGACTCTCGAGATCTATGATCATGTTGTGATGCTGAGTAGGATATTTCAGAAAACAACAGCATGTGTGTACAAAGCCTGGGTGAGAGTGCTGCCACTGGGTTTGTGACTGTTTACTTCAAACAGATTGGCGCTACCACAACAAATAAGAAAACCGGAGGCCCATCCTTAGTTTGTACACAGCTGGGGAAACTGGCAAGCTGAAGAGAGAGGCAACGGTCTCTTCCGATGACCTGGCTTCTGCTAATGCAATTATTAACTGATGGTAAAGAAGTATTTGGGAATTTTATCAAGGTCACCTTTGCTACCTACTAAGCAGGCTTCAGCTAGGGTGGTGGAAACGGCCAAAGAGGCTGTGTTAGGACCCATGGACCTTGGAGGATACAGAGGTGGTGGCAGTGGTGGTGGTGGCCAGGGAGGACTCCTCTAGGGAAGGTGGTGGCGCAAGGGATAGCAGTGAGCTGGGGACTGGAAGTATTCTAATCCTAACTGTGAGAACATGAACTTCTCTTGCAGAAATAAATGCAACCTGTATGAGGCCCCTGCACCAGATGGCCCAGGAGCGTGTCCAGGAGGCTCCCACATGGGGGGTAACTATGGAGAATATTGTTGTTAGGCACGAGAGACTATGATCAGGATGGCTGCCAGGGCTGTGGAAGGCACCATGGGGGCTTCTGAGTGGGCCTGGTAATAGGGAGAGAGGCAACTTTAGGCAAGACAGGCTTCAGGGATGAGCACAGACAGGATGGCAGGGACTGGAACAACTTTTCCTCCAGTTCCCAGTACTTGTTATTTTGTAACCTTCCAACTCTTGGTCCCTATGGATTTTCTGGGTTAGACTATGGAATTGTGAGCATACTTCTGGTTGTCATTAAAAAATATTGTTCCAGTTATTTAGTTATTGTTTTGGTATTTGAGACAGGGCCTTCCTATGTAGTTCAGAGTGGGCTTGAGCTTACTATGTAGTTCAGGCAGGTCTCAAACGCATGGGGATCTTCCAGTCTCAACCTATGCATCCAGTGCTGGGATTACAGGTGTGCACCACTACACCTGGCTTAAAAAACATTGTTTTATTAAAAAAAAGTAAGACATTGTTTTTACCAAGGTAACATACATATTAACAAAAGATATTTTAGCAATTTTTAAAAATAAGCAATCTTTTGGAAATGTGTCATTGTTGAATGAATACAAAGTATATTTATGAGTCACATCTAAGATTTTAGTGCCTTCGTCATGAAATGGTAAGACAAATCATCTATCTATATTGGATTTAATATTAATTTGTTAATCTATAGTACTTTGAAGTCAGCTGTATCAAAATGAGCTCATCTTTATCCATGAAATATGATGTATATTTTAATTTTAGTGGCATCTGACAAAAGTAAGTAACCTTTAAAAGGCTTATCATGATTCATTGAGTTGAGCTGGGTGTGTATCAGTAAGTACTTTAAGTACTGAAGCTGTTTGAAAAGAAACTTGCTGAAGGAAAACATCTTTTCAATAATTACTTTTCTCTTCATATCTGCTCTATGCCATAATGAATGTCATGCTCTACTACCCTTTGTAAATATTTACTTGTTTGAATAAAAGAGACTTTTTAAAAAGAAATGACTCATTCTCATACTAAGAGCAAGGAAGTTCACGAACATAAATTATTTGTGGTATCAACAATGACAGACTTTGACACCAAACCTGAATGTATGTGTTGAGCTGAGCCACCACTGAAACACTTAAGGGCCCCTGAGTCTATTACCCAACAGACTCTGGGTCAGGTCTGAATGGTAAGTTCAGTTTTCTACTCTCTAGATGTGGAGTCTGAGCTCAGGGAAGTGAGCATAGTCATTAGTGCTTTAGTTTGAGAATAAGCCCAGAGAAATGGTTAGAATTCTTGTGTCTTAACAAGCTGTCCTGGCCTCTGAGTTTGGTTTTCCCCTAAATTAGGTCATAATTTTGGCTGGAAGAGAAATCCTATAGTCTTTAATTTTAAAGTTTAATCTCTACTCCTAAAATGCATATAAGTTAGTTTCTTTTATATCAAAGTACCATGCGCCAAAGGGAAAGAAAATACTTAAAATTTCTTTCTCCAAATACTAATAAAAATATTGGACTTGCTGGGTGTAAGGTACAATGGAATAAGTAATTGTAGAACTAAAACATCTAAAAACAAAATTTAGTTTTCGTTAGCTTTTGTTCAGGCTAAAAAGGGTCTTAATTGAAAGTGTATAATGAAAGACTACATCAAGTCTCAAGCTTTAATGAAGTCACTTACTGGAGTAGAAAATTTTAAAATAAAAACATACCTGTGTAATTCCATTTAATGAGAGCTCCTTGGAAACACACTCCTTCATCTCTTGTGATTAATGATGATTAAGCCTGACATTGACAAGTTTTCAAAGTATTTTTAAATCAGACTATTTCAGTATTCTCAAGTAAATCAGAAGAAAAAAAATATTCCAGTAATGATATTTGCCCTCTGCTTGGATGACAGGAAGAGTAGATGCCAAGCCAAAAATAGCTACATTTCCTTGATTGTTTTAAGAAACATACCACACCATAATTCAGAATAATGATATTTCACATTACAATTAGCTTAGAGACTTTATTATGGCATTTTCTGATGTCCACAAAAGGGCATCCAGCTTTTAACCTTTTGTATTCTGATTTTTCCAATTTTGTTGAAGCTAACATCATTTTTGTGTTCCCAGGTCCCAAAAGGGAGACAGAACAATTGTGTGGGAGGGGAGGTAGAGCAATTTCTAAAAGAATAATGGGAATATAGAGATGACAAAGTATTTTGTATGTGATTTCTAGGAGGTGTGGCTTGGACGTTGAAATCTTGGCACTTCTAAGACAAATGATTTACAGAAAGGGAAGAATTCTTTATTTCAAGTATCGATGGGCAGAATCCTTTATTACAAGTATTTTATGCACTCGAGATCAGTGTTTTATTCAAATATCTCATTTTTAAAATCCCAAAATATTTCAAATATATAGAGGAGAACATGCTTTGCTTAATAGATAGATATCTATTGCGAGCCTATATAGTATGGTGTCCATGTTTGGGATGCAGCAGAGAACCATATAGGCAAAATCCCTGGCTTCATAGACAAAAGGTTCTAGCTGAAAAGACAGGCACGAAACAATTACTGCAGATACAGACTTGACTAGACGACAGGCAACGAGACCTTCTGCACAAATGAGACACAGGCTTTGCATAGCTTCCATGTGGTAATGGGCAGGGGGCAGAATACAGGGGCACAGAGGCTTAGACTCTGATGTGATGGGAAGCGTGGGGATTTCTGACTGCTTCTGGAGGTGAGAAGCAAAGTCATCAGGGGAAAGTGAGAACAGGGGAGGTGGTGTCAGATTTGAAGAACTGAAGGTGTGAAAACTTCACCTAGAGAAAATGATGAAACACTCCTAAACAGTCACTTAGATTACATGGATAACATTCTTTCATATTTTGTTTAAAAATAAAGAATTTCAGAAATGAATAACCCTACTGATTATTTACTCTTCTACCTTCCCCTGGATTGCTTGGTGTACACACATTTGGAGTGGGCGTAGATGGTCGCTGTAAGTGTGGTGCATATTGTTACAGTTTAAATTTGACATGAAACAGTTTGTCTCTCTGACAAACTGAATTTAGCAGGCTGTCCTACTCTCAGCCTCTGGTGCATTTCTTTCTTTCTTTTTTTAAATTGAGGTAAAATATGCATAACATGAGAAAAATATTAATTAAGCCTCAGTTTTTTTTTTTTTTTTTTTGTGGTACTGGGGATCGAACTCAGGACCCTGCGCTTGCTAGGCAAGAGCTTATTCCACTGAGCTATATCCCCAGCCCCAAGCCTCAGTTTTGTTCTTGTTAAATTTACAGTCATACGTGCTCTCTAAATTGAAACCTGACTCTTCTGGTGCGGGGGATCGAATTCAGGGTCTCTTGCTGGCTAGGCAAGTGCTCTACTATTGTGCTCTACCTCCAGCCCTTTAAATTTTTTATTTTGAAATAGGGTCTCACTAAGTTGTCCTGGGCGGCCTGGGAAATGTGATCCTTTTTATTCTTCTAGCCTACTGCATAGCAGGAATTACACTTTGTCATTTTAAACATTTGTAAGTGCATCAGTATGTAACATGCATTCATAGCCCGTCATCTCTATGTCAAGATCTCTCTCCCTCTCGCTGTCTCTCTCTTCCTCTCTGTGGGCTGAGGGCTCTGCACGTACTAGGCCAGCAGTCTACCGCGGAACTACACACCCAACTCCTGTACTCAGAACTTTTTCATCATTCCTCAGATAAACTTTGTACTTCTTGGACAGTAACTGTCCTTTCTCCACTAATCCCTGTTAACCTCTATTCTATTTTATTTCTCTATCAATTTTCATATTCTAAATGTATAATATAAATTAAACCATGCAATATTTGTCCTTCTGTGTCTACTTATTTCACTCAGCATAACGTTCTCAAGGTCTACCCTTGATGTCATGTATATACAAATTTCATTCCTGTTTACGGCTGAGTAACGTTTCTTACAGGTCTTTAGTGGCATGAAAGCTTAATGCAACAGTTACAGTATAGGTACAAGGTGCTGAGGATTTAAGGACTAAATCATCCTAGCACAATCTGTTCTCTACAAATTCTTTCTGAGCTATTTTATGAACATCATCTATAAACCATACTCAGTGTCATCTGCCAAGACAGGCTTCTGCCCTTGTCCGGACTGTAGGACCCTGGAGAGCTGCCAAGCTTTCCAGCTGTGAGGCCGCACTGGCCGCAGACGATCTCTGCTGGGCTGAGTTGGGCAGGTGCAGAGCAAAATGGCAATTGGATATCACAAGCAGCTGCTGCTTGCTGACCGGAAATAAGGCCAGCCGAAGGAGGGAGTTGGGAAGAAACATTTTGGGTAAAACACAAGATTGCTTGTGTTTTCTCGTAATAGTTTCCCTCTTTGGGAGGAAATAGCATTCAAAACAACAGAGCCACAGTAAAGTGAAAAGATGAATCACAGTGAGTATGCTTTGTATAGCTTTGCATCTTGCTGCTGAGTGGTGACTTTTTTAAGTTTGATAAGCTTGGCTTCTGTATCACTAACATTTAGAGTCATTTGGTTATTTTATCTCAGAATATGTTACGTTTTAGAGGAGATACTATTTCACTTTTCATATATCTTTCCTCAGAAGAATTAATGCTTAAAATATTTTCTAAAAATCCTTATAATGCCAGTATTATTTTTGTAATGAGAAAAATTAAGCCTCATTTTTGTTCTTGTTACATCTACAGTCATTTGTGCTTTCTATATAGAAATCCGTCTGTTGGTGGTTATGCTGGGGATTGAACCCAGGACCTCATGAATTCTAGCCAAATGCTTTACTGTTGAACCCTTCTTATTTTGAGAGGAGGTCTTGCTAAATTACCCTGGAACTTGTGATCCTCCTGTCTCAGCCTCCTGCATAGCTGAGATGACAGGTGTACATCTCTTCTCCTGGCTTGTCCCTTGTCTTCTGCAGGGTATTATTAATACTACAGGAAGCCTAGGGGTTTGACAACTGAGGAAACATTTGTTCTGGGAAGCTTGGTGAATTCCAGTGCCAAAGTAGGCATTTTACATAAATCTTGGCCTAATATATGTAACTGTTCTATGAAGTAGGTGACATCATATTCATTACTCTTTATCTTCCGAATGAGTAAACCAAGGATTAGCATATAAGACAATATAAGTAGCAAAATGACTCAAACCCAGCATTACCAAATGCCAGTAATTTCATCTTTAGCTACTGTACCACATCAGATTGTCAAAAACCATCTTGTCAAGCATTTGATTTTACAAATATGGACACTGTGGGCCAAAGTGCTGTCAGTCTGTAGCTTATTAATTGTGAGAGCTTGCCCATTTCTAATGACAAGAGACACCTATACTTCCATGCAGGCTTACTTATATTTTCTTGTAAGCTGCCTTATAGCCAATGGTTTACAAAGAAAACTGCTGAAAAAAATTTTTTTAACAAGTTGAAGAAAGTTGAGCTGGAGGTGATAGAATTATGACTCTTCTTGGAAGTAGAAGAATGGCTTGATATTCCAAGGCATTTGTTCATTTTGCAACTATCTTTACTTAGGAAAATTTCTTCTTTCTTCATTCCCTGTGCTTTCTCTTCTCCCTACCTCTCATCTCTTCTCTAGTTTTTGAGGCTTTCCCCTAGTAGTGAAATAGCTCATCCTAAAATGGCATGCTATGGGGTTGGATGATGTTGCTTTAAAAAAATCAAGAAGTTCCTTGGACCTGTTAGGGATAAATCAAAGCAGAATCTCAAAGAAGAAAAGAAACTCATGTTGGTAATAATTCTTAGTTCTGGTTTGCATGTGAGAATCAAATGTATTACTTGTGTTTGATTACTAAGCTGGTAATCATTTATTTCTCCATAGGTACTATTACCATTCAATGCATTTAAAATTTATATTTAGTCCTTAACTGACTTTCTTGCTTTCAACTGCTGCCATTATTTTAGCTTCTCAGTATTTTAGGGTCTTGGAGGTAGATAGGATGGGAAAGAGGACAGTAGGCCTGTCCTTAGACTTTGATTGGAGTTTGTGTTCATATTATGGTGGTCAACACACATCTGCAACTCACTGACACTTTCAAGAGGCCCTATTTTGCTGAGGACTCACAGAAGTCAAGTATCAAAAAAACATCAAAATGCTGGGGAGGCTGCAGTGGAAAACTAACAACAGCAGGCCCAGAAGCTTGACCTTTCTGTCTTCAGAGGGTGTGGCTAGAACCAAAGCTCTTGCAAGTCACAGTCAGGAAAGCAGAGCACCTGGGTTTGAGAGGCACAACTCTCTTACCAGACACACCCGGGTATTGGCAGCAGTGGTGATTTCATCTGTTGGAAAGAAAATCATAATTGTAAAACTTCAGTTCACAGGAAGCCATGGGGGCCAAAACCCTCATTAGTCACTGATAGCGTTTTTCAAATATCGGTGCTAAAAGTTTTTGCTGTTGAAAAAGGATTCATAGCTCCATTTACATCCACTTTCAGAAAGCACAAAAGAACATTTATATATATTTTGCATAGTACTGTCCCTGGGCTTCCTTTGACCATTTTGAGTAACACTCAACTTAAACTCGTTTTCTATTTTTAAAAACTTGCATTTTTATTAGTTTGCAGTACATAATGATTACCGGCGTTTTGGGGAGTTGGAGTTGGTGCATGTACAGAACACACCATAATTTCTTTACATTCCCTTACTCCTCCCTCCATGTCTTGGTCTTCTTCCCTTTTGCAAAAGATCTACCTCCCAGTCTTTATTATTTATATTTTGTTTTGCTCTTTGTGTTTACTCTGGGTTTCTTAGATAAGAAAAACCATGTGGTACATAAGCTTGTGTGTCTGATTTATTTCACTTAACATTACTATTTCAAGGTTCATCCATTTTTCTACAAATGACTCAAAAGTGTCCTTCTCCATAGCAGAGATTTGCTCCATTGCATATAAACACCACATTTTCTTTATCCACTCATCTGTTGATGGACATATAGGACCCTTCCAAGACTTAGTTATTGATTGTACTGATATAAACCCGAGCATGTGTGACTCGCTGTAATATGATGTTTTTAATTCTGTTTTTATATAGTTTGAAACTTTTTAGTTTATCAGTACATGTATACAGTACATAATGTTTACATTCTTTGTTGGAAAGTTGGTGTATATATGTAACACATCTCAATTCCTTTTATTCACCCCATCCCTTATTCCTTCTCCATCCTTTGCTCCTCTTCTATGAGAATGATCGATTTTCCTACTTCCTATTACCTATCTTTACTTTGCTCTTTATTTTTACTCTGGTTTCCCATATAAGAGAAACCATGTGATACTTAAACTTGTGTGTCTGACTTATTGCACTTAACATTATGATCTCAAGATGCATCTATTTTCCTACAAGTGGCTCAAGTTTATCTATCTTTTTGGCAGAGTACTACTCTACTGTGTGTAAATATCACATTTTCTTTACTTATTTGTCTGTTGATGGATAGATATATGGGCCACTTCCAAGACTTAGCTATGATGGATTGTGCTGCTATAAACATGGACATGCATGTATCACTGTAATATGATGTCTTTAACTCTTTGGGGGAGGATATCTAGGAGAGGAATAGCTGGATAAAATGGCAATTCTAGCTTTAGTTTACCGAGGAAACTCGGTACTGATTTCCGCAGTGGTTCCATAGTTTATTCCTACCAACAGTATAGAAGTGTTCCTTTTTTCCTCTGTTCCTTTCTGTATTCATCATTTGATTTCTTGATAGCCATTCTTCTGGGGGTAAGATGGATTCTCAGAGCTGTTTTAATTTGCATTTCTCTAATGGCCAGTAATGTTGAGCATTTCTTCACGTAATTACTGGCCATTTGTACTTCTGTGACATGCCTATTCATTTTGTGTGTCCATTCTTTTGATTGAGTCTTTTATTTTGGTGAGTCTAAATTTTTTGAGTTCTTTATATATTCTAGATATTAGTCCTCTGTTAGAGCAGTAGTGGTAAAATCTTTTTTCCCATTATGTAGGTTGTCTCTTCATGATGTTGGCTGTTTCCTTTGATGTGCAAAAGCTTTTAAATTTGATGTAATTCCATTTGTTGACTCTTGATGTTATTTCTTATGTAACTGGGGCTCTGTTCAGAAGGTCCTTGCCTATGCCTATATCTTCAAGAGTTTTGTCTTTTTGTCAGTAAGTAAAACATTTCTGTTTTAATAGTTAGATCTTTGATCTACTTTGATTTCAGTTTGGTACATACTGAGAGTTATGGGTCTTTATTCAGTCTGCTGCCTGTAGTTGGCCATTTTTCCTGGCATCATTTATTAAAGAGATTATCTTTCCTTCAGTGTATATTTTTGGCCCCTTTGTCAGATGGCTGAATGTGCTTGGGGTTATTTTTTTGGCCTTCTATTTTATTCCATCGATCCATATGTCTGTTTTTGTACCAGCACCATATTGTTTTTTATTTATTATTTTTTAGCACTGTAGCTTTGTATTATGACTTGATATTTGTTGCCCAGCATAGTTTTAACTATTTCGGGTTTCTTCTGGTTCCATATGATTTTAGGGTTCTTTTCTCTAGTTTTGTGAGGAATTCTGTTGGCATTTCGATTAAGAATGTGTTAAATCTGTACATCAGTTTTGGAAGTATGGCCGTTTGACAGTATTGGTTCTGCCTATCCAGGGATGGGGGACGTCTTTCTATTTTATGATGATTCTTCAATCTGCTTTTTTTCAGAGTACTGTAGTTTAATTGTAGAGGTCCTTGGTTATTGTAGAGGTCCTTTCACTTCCTTGGTTATCTTCATTCCTAAGTATTTAATTTTGCTTAATGCTGTAATCACATTCTCTGTTTTTATCCTACAGCATTTATATAGTGTGCATTTTTATCATGGCTTCACATTCTCTTTGAAACATAAGTAAAGAAAGGTAGAAAATTAAAACTACAGTTTATTGAGTGACTTTGTGTCTCTTTGTTAATGCTTTTCGTTTTTTTTTTTCTCTTTCTTTTTCTGTTGTAGTTGATGTAGTTCTTTTTGCTTTCACACTATAAAAAGAAGTTGTACTACTGACTTGGGTCACTTTATTGTAAGGAATAGTTGATGATTAATTGTCTGATCAATTTTGCATGTCTATACCTATTTTCCTGAATATACAATTAGAAATTATCAATATGTAATGCAACAACCATTGATGATTCCCTGTCACCCTATCTGTAAGTGAGATTCGTTTGTACTATTCTTATGCTACCATGTGTATGTTTGTTAATATCTTTTTGTTTTTTATTATACTTTTAAAATAAAAAAAATTAAAACTACATATTTCTGTTACATATGACCTTTTTAAAAAGGTCCAATAAATATTTTTGTTTTTTAGTACTGGAAATTGAACTCAGGAACCATTTAGCTGCACCTCCATTCCTTTTTTTTTTAAATTTTGATACATTATCTCATTAAATTGCAGATTGTCCTCAAATTTATAATCTTTCTGGTTCGGCCTCCTGAGCAGCGGGAATTCCAGGACGGGCCACAGGCTTGTTTGTGTCTTTTTTATTGTTTATTTTGGTGTGGGTAGAGCTCAGGGCCTTAAGCCTGCCACGGAGTTGTAGCCCCAGCATTTGTTTATTTTTGCTTGCCGATGACTTTCATCCCTGTGAACCACAGTAACTACTGTCCCGTTTTTCTGTGTCTGAACCACACTGACTGCTGTCCTGTGTCTGTGGTCTCTCTTCCTTGCCTGTTCTCTATCTCAGCCCCATCTGGCTATTGACTCTGTTAAAAAGCTTGAGGAGTGTCCTATTTTTATTTTATCACCATGTCTTTTAAATGCATTTCTCTGTAAATGTACCTTTTAAATATTTTGGAAGCTATTTCCTGTTTATTTCCTCTCATGCTATTATATGCCTGTAGCTAAGGAAGAGCATAGACTGACATAGTAACACATTAGAACCATGGCGCGTAGAGGTGGGAGCTCTGGGAAAGAATTAAGAGACAGCACGAGAGGCCATCAAAAGGACTTCAACGCGATCAGCATTATTTACTAATTTTACAGGAAAAATGATGATGAAAATTCAGCAATTTTCTGTGTGTGCTAGCTTGTTATGTTACTTTTCTTTCTAAATTTTCTAGCTTGAAAAAAGATGAAAGGAGTAGATATCATTCCCAAGGGTCATTTAATGTTCCTGCCACAAAGCTGCAAGCCTAGGAGAATGATTACCTTAAGAACCACTGTCCTTTGGCTTATGAGTCTGAAATTCCTGAAACCATTGGAGACACTGGATGGATTCTTCTGATTAGAAGTCGGTCTGTGCATAGGGGACTTTCTGTCTTTCTACACTTGCTATTAGCAAAAGTGTTTTTTGCAAAATGCAGTTCTACTGAGTGTGCTGTAGATAATGGCATCACATTTGTATATCCTTTATAATCAGCAGATAAGTTTCACTTAGACATGTTTACAAGTTTATGAAAATGTTGTTTTGTCTGGTCATGATCAAATTGAACTACCTTGCTTTCTGGGAATGAGACAGGATGAAGTTCCCTTAAACTGCAATCCTTGTTCTAGAAACTGTTCTCCTGAGCAAATTTTGATCTCTGAATCAGAGTAGCAAATTTCCACTTGGGAGAGGCATTCTGAAAATGAATCCTTTCTGTGTTGGTGAATTTACAAACTGCTGCTAGAAAGTATCACTGCTTGTGACTCTCTTACCTAAACTTGAGGAAAATTCACTTTCAGAGCATTTGTGACCTTAGATTTTTTTTTTTCCTGGAAAACTGACTTTTTTCATAGCTCTCAAAGTCCTCAGGTGATCACTCTCACAAATTGCTTTATTTATTTACTTACTTTGAGACACAGTTTCACTACGCAGTTCAGGTTGGACTTCAATTCCCAGGGATTCTCCTGCCTCTGTCTCCTGAGTGCTGGGATTACAGGTGTGCACCACCATGCCCCACACTTGTTGCACTTAAATCCATGGAAATAAGTGTTATTGCAGTCACAACTTATTTCTCTAAATATAGATATTTCATGGAGTGTGACAAAAGTGTTGTAAATAAAATCTAAAAGTGCAAACTAGTCATTTAGAAATTCATCTTTTTTCTACCTGGAAAAATGTAGATTGTTAGAAGTATACATGGGAATTAAACACGTATCAAAGAGATGTAGTTCTATATTCAAATTGTAAAGGCTCTAATAATACTGTGAAAACAGCTGAACATCCTTAAGTTAGAATGCAATGTTTCAATGATTTTAATGAACGCTGGTGTTGATAAATCTGGTTGTCTAGTGCCACCTTATGACTAATATGCTGAACTACATTATGTTAGATTTCAGAACAAAGTAAGTTTCTCGGTAGTTTCGAAGTTTATCATAATTAAACTAACAGTGTCTGCTCAGGCGTGATCAAGTGTCCCAGTTCTCTTGGGACTGAGGCCCCTCTCGGGGCAGAAGGTGCTATATTTTAACACTAGGATAGTCTTGTACAATAGGGACCTGGTGATCACCTTCTTAGTAGGTACAAAACACTCTCTAGACTCTCACTGTAAGTTGGACAAAGTCACTGTCGTGAAGCACCTGTCATTGTGGGGAAATAAACTACATATAAGCAACCATGTGAACTATCAGGTAGCCGTGGGGTATGAAAGGAACTGAAATAGCTTAATGTTTTAGGAAGTGATTTTGTAGTTAGTTTTGGTAGAATGCTTTATTCCATGGGGGTGACATTAATGCTGAGAAATGAATGGAATGTAATACCTGGTCATATGCTTCTGGGACAAAGATATAAAATGAAAATTACTTCATATCGAAAATACAGACCTAAGCTCATGTGAATACATAAAAAGATTTTCTTATTTTTTCTTGGTAAATAGTGATGCTATGGTTAGACTTCCAGGTCAGGCTAAGATCACAGAAACTCAATCAAAAATAACTTTTATGATTAAAGGAGAGGTAAGAGGAAGGGAAACGACAAATGCCTATTTCTTTCTTTTACGTTTATTTTCCAGTCCAGACAGGTTAGAGAGGCTGGGAAGCCTGCCAGGAGCAGTCCTTGTGGTCTGTATCGCATTCCAACTTGTACCCTATTACCACCTGGCTCTGCGCTGAGAAGGGAATTTCTCCTCTGCAGCCATTTTCCTGGGCTGACCCTGGGAGCCGCAGGAGAGAACCCTCAACGCTTCAGCGCCGAACGTGCAGGGGCCCGAGTGGCCTTTCTCTCCAGAATGTATGCCGATTACCTAAAGCGAACTAAAAACATCAAATGCTTGGTTCTTCCTTCTAGTTTGGAATCTGTGCTTGGCATGGAGTACATAGGAAGCTGTCTTTGGAAAGAATTCACTTTGTTTTACTTAAACAAAGCACTTTGCCTTGTTTATTTTATAAATTAGAGTAAAAAGTTTTTGCTGTTTTGGAGACTGTGACAAACGTAGAGGGCTTTTTGCCTACTTTCTGACTGCAGTTTTCTCTCTTTTTCTGCTGCCCTCCCTCCGCCTGCCCTCCTCCCTGAGGAATTGAACCTAGATCTTTGCACTCAAATACATCTCCAACTTTTAAAAAATTTTTAGACTTTGAGACAGGGCCTCACTGAGTTGCTAAATTACCCAGGTTGGACTTGAATTTATGATCCTCCTGCCTCAGCCTTTCTGAATGCTGGTATTAGTCATGCATCACCATACCTAGCAGTACTTCAGTTTTCTTTATGCTTCTTCTATTCTTTTTCATAAAATGGCTAAGTTTCCTAAGGGAAACTATTACATCACTAAATGCGCTAAAGGCACTTTAAAAACCTGGCGCCCGTGTTGAGACACAAGGCCCCAGCTGTTGGTAACGTCCATTGTGGGCTTAGCACTTATAGCATTTCTTCCTCCTAGATTCTGTCTAATGCCACAGGGGTCTTTTTCATTGTTTTTTCTCTTTTTTTAATGGTGCTGGAAATCAAACCCAAGGCTTTACATACACTAAGCATGAGCTCTAGCACGGAGGCACACCTCTGGCTCAATCTTTTTCTTTTCTAGCCATAATTCACTTTTTCCTGACAATGAGTATTCCTGTTAATTGAACAAATCAAAAACATTTCACACAGCGCTACCAGCTCATTTAGTCCTCCTGAATATGTGGCAGTAGGATTTTTGCATCCAGGTAAAGATGGATAAGGGCTTCCTGCACAATCTGATCGTGGCTCTGGGCTGCTGAGAGGGGTTGGGTTCCTTCTGGCACCTCTGTGACAGTGCACAGATGTCATCCTCGCTTGATTTTCCATTAGGAGGGGAGGCAGTCAGGTATTTCGCAGCCATCGCTTGTCGGCCTCACGTCGCTCTTTAGTCCCGATGCCTCCTCCACCGGCTTGATCCTTTGGCCTCTGTTGAATATTTGCTCTCAAAAGATACTGCAGCTGGAGTCACCTAAAAATGTAAAGAGAAAGGAACAGACGCAAGGGGTTCTGCAGGACCTCTGACACCACTATTGATTTACTTACAGGGTCCTCAGACAATGAAAATCAAGTTGTTTCCTGGTAATACAAACTGAGGGGTTAGTAAAAAAATCTTGGCTGATAAATGAGTCTGTTACCTTACGGTGATAGGTTAGGTGCCTATAGAAGCACTGTGGCCTGGTCTAAAGGGTAAGAGGTGCAGTCCTTCCATAGCTATCAGCCATCTTTCCTCGGGACATCTACAGTGAATACTGTTTAAAGGGTGAAAGAGTGCTGCAGTGCCTGTAGTCCCAGCTACTGAGGAGGCTGAAGACGGAGAACTGCAACTTCGAGTCCAGCTTAGTAATGTAGCAAGATCCTGACTCAACATAAAATGTAAAGAGGGCTGGGGAACCAGCTCAGTGTTCCCGGGTTTAACCCCCAGTACTGCCCCCTTAGGTCCAAATTGTGTCGGTTGGGCGATAGGTTGGATTCAGTTGTAAGGATTATGCCTGTTACTCTTTACTGTATGATTGTATCAGCTGAACATAACAAACTTTGCCTTTTCCTTTCCAATCTTTACAGCTTTGTTATTTTCCTTCTCTCATTGTCCTGGGTTGTACTTCCAGTACAATGCCAAATAGAAAGGACGAGAGTGGACATCCTTGCTTTGTTCTAATGTTAGGAGAACAAAACACTTTCTATCATCAGTTTTGGTCTAGAGCTGTATGTTTTTCATAAATTTCCTTTGCCAGAATGAAGACTTTGTTTTTCAGTTCCTTCCCTTGTTTCCTGAGCATTTGCACGAATGGATGTTGAACTTTGATAAATTAATTAATTTTTCAATATTTATTGAGATCATGTTATGTTTTCCTCTCATTTCGGAAATAGCTATTTCTTTTTGGTTTTAGACTGATTTTTGGCTATTAAGCCAACTTTACCTTCATGCAATACACTCCAATTGATCATGATATATTATCTTTTTATTATGTTTCTGGAATTAATTTGCTATATTTTATTTATGTATTTGTGCCTACATTTATTAGGGTTACTGGTCTGTATTCATAATGTTTTGACTGTTTTTGTATGAGGGTAGTGCTTGCCTCATGAAACGAGTTGTGAAGTTTTCTGTAGAAGTTTGTGTGTGATTAACATACTTACACATTTGATTGAAATCACCGCTTGTATCTGTGAAGTAGTTTTATTGTGGGGTAGCTTTAATTTTACTTTTTTTCCCCTTTGCAGTCTTGGTGATTGACTCCAGGACCTTCATGCTGAGCTACATCCCCAGCCTTATTTATTTGTACTTTAAGGTAAGGTTTGGTTAAGCTGCCCAAGCTGGGCTTAAAGTTGTAATCTTCCTGCCTCAGCCTCCAGAGTGTGCTGCCCCACCATGCCTGGCTGAGGGATAAATTAAAATTTCCAATTCGAGTTTTTCATAAATACAAGGCTGAAGAGATTTCTTCCTTACCAAGCTTCATGTTCTGTATTTTTATAGTTCAAGGACTATGCCTAGTTTATCTGGCTAGGTGAATTATTGCTCTTACATTGTTTCTAACATTTGGTTTTAGATTTTAAAATTAAGTGGATCTGTAGTGGTGTCTCATTTTTTAAAATCCTGGCATAGGTAATTTATGTGTCCTCTCTTTCTCTGTCTTCAACTCTCTTTGGCTAGAGTTTTACCAGTTCTAGTGGTATTTTTAAATTTGATATTTAACTTTATAGATCTTTATTGTTTTTCTGCTTTAACTTCATTAGCGTTTGCTCTAAATTGGTAGCTTTATTTTCCTTCCTGATTTAGGTTTAATTTGCCCTTTTTTTTTTCCAGTTTAAGGTGGAAATAGAATTTATTGGTTTGAAGCTTTTTTTCATTGTCTATGTAAACTTTTAATGCTATAGATTTTCTTTGTAATTTTGATAAGTTATGTTTTCACTTTCTTTTTTTTTCTGCTATAGTTGATGCTGGTTTTGAACTCACTGTACAGCCCATGGTGGTCTCAGACTCAAGGCAAACTTCCTACCGCAGCCTTCTGAGTGCGGGGATTACAGGCGTGCAACACCACTGTGCCTGACTTTGCTTACCTTATTTTATAAATTTCCTCAGGTTGTTTCTTTTTGGATGCAATAACTATTTAGAGGGGTGTTGTTTAGTTGTCAAGTATTTGAGTATTTTCTTGGTATCTGTTATTGATTTCTAGTTTGTTTCCATTGTTGTCGGAGAATTTACTTTGTGTGATTTTAATTCTTTAAAATTTGTTAGATTTGTTTTATGCCTCAGTATATAGTATATGATGGTGGATTTACTAAGTGGAACTGGGAAGAATGTGTATTTTATTGCTGCAAGGAGTGTTTTATCAATGTTCATTCTGTCAAGTTGATTCAAGTCATCTGTACTCTAATTTTCTATCTATCTATCTGTCATCTCTCCATCCATCTGTCCATCCATCCATCCATCCATCCATTCATCTATCTGGTGCTGGAGATTGAGTGCACCGCCTCATGTATACGAATCACACACACTTACAATGAGCCACACCTCCAGCCCCTCCACCTGTTTTACCAGTTACTCAGAGAAATACTAAAATTCTTAACAACAGTTGTAGATTTGTCTATTTCTTAGTTTAGCTCCAATTTTGCTGCATGTATCTTGTGGCTCTGTTATGCTCTCCCACATATTCAATGTTCCTGATGGTCTTTGCTCCTTAGGTCGATCCAAATTTTCATCTAGAGTCATTTTCCTTTTTCCTGAGGAGGTTTAATTTATTGTAGTGGTTCCCTGTTGATGATTTATCTCAGCTTTTTTAATTTTAAAAGTGAATATTTATCTCAACCTCATTTTAGTGGTGCTGGTGATTGAACCCAGGGCTCAAACATGTGAGGAAATATTCTACCACTGAACTACATTTCCAGCCCTATTAACCTCATCAACTTTATTTTTAATTGAGTTAAATACCCACAGCACAATCTTAATATTTCAAAGTGCACAGTCTAGTGGTATGAAATGCACGTATGATTGTGGGGAAACATCAGCAGTTGTAGTTCCTGAACTTTTTCACTACAACTGACGAAAACTCTGTGTCCATTAAGCAGCCACTACTTTACTACTAAGCTTCATTCTCAGCCCTTTTTATTTTGAAGCAGGGTCTCACGAAGCTGCCAGACTGGGCTCCAACTTGTCCTGCTACCTCAGCCTATAGCTGGGATTATAGGCAAACACTACTGCATCCAGCTAAACTTAATTTTTAAAGATGATCCTTCCTATTTTCCATAATGACTGTGTCATTTTGATTTCCATTAGCAACCGAGAGTTCTACCTTCTCTACATTCTTACCAATACTTGCTTTTTTTTGATCACCAGTCAGGTGATGAACTTCATTTTCGAAAGATATTTTCAAGAGTTATAGAACTCTAGGTTGACAATTATTTTACTTCAGTAAATTAAATTTATTTACTGTTTTCTGACATAAAGACTGTCCAGGAGCATTTTGTTAATTTTTTTTCCATGATGCATTTAAAATTTTTTCATGGTTACTGCTTTTGTATAATTTTATACTTATAATTGATTACAATATGAATTTTTTGGAGATTGGTACTGGAGAGCGAACCTAGGGCCTTTACGCTGAGTTGCATCCCTAGCCTTTTTAAAACTTTTAAAATTTTGAGAAAAGGTCTCGATAAGTCAGTACTTTGCCCAGTCTGTGCTAGAACTTGTGATCCTGCAGCCTCAACCTCCCAGAGTGCTGGGATTATACCATGCACCACTCTTCCTGGGGGCTTTGTAAAGGCTTTACAAAGTGCCTTTTAAAAACAAACGTTTACTCTGTGATTCATTGAGCTTCTTAGATGTATAGAATTATAGTTTTTAACAAAGGTTAAAAATTGTAGCATTTTTCACAATTTCAAACTCTTCTCTCTTCTTTTATAATTTCCTATATATTACCTTCTTTGATATTAACCCATGGGCTGTGAAGCCACTGTTCATTTCTTTAGTAATTTTTAGGACTTTCTGTGCTTCATTTTGATAGCTTCTTTTGCTATGTCTTCAAGTTCTCTGATCTATTCTTCTGTAGGTTCTAGTCACGGTTTTATTCACCTTTTTGAACATCTGAAGTATATTTGTGTGCTTCTTTTATCCACTGTGCCATTTCTGGCTTTGAGTTTTCTCTTGGTTATGGGTCATGTTTCCTTGCTTCTTTGTATGTCTCGTGAATTTTAATTTGACATGCACATTGTGTATATCGAGTTGATGGGGGTAGATATTTGTCTTCCTTTAAAGATTGCTGGGTTTTCCTGGCAGGCAGCTGAGTTACTTGAGAAGTAGTATGATCTTTTGGAGGCTTGTTTTATGGTTAATTTAGGATACATTTACAATGATATTTATTATAGAGCTATTTGAGTCCCAGTGTTAAAGTGTGTCCATTCCCAGGTTTTGTACTGAATGTCTGTATGAACAAAGAAGGTTCTTCTCACATTCTGGCTGGGTAGAGTCCACTAATTCCTGTCCTTGTATGAGCTTTGGAAATTGTTCATCTGTCAGTTCCCTAGTAATTTTTTCCCTTGGTAGTTTTTGTTGTTTGATCTCATATTTAGTTTATGTATATGCAGACTGGAATTCAGCCAAGAACTGAAATAGATATCTATTCCAAGGCTTAAATAACAGAATTCTCCTCCCTGCAGAATTTCTTTGCATAGTTAAGTTGGTCCACAAGAGACTGATGTACAAGATTTGGAAAGAGGATGTGGAGCGCTAGTATATTATTTTCATGCTCAGATGAGCTGCTGGCTCACACAGGCGGTTGTTCTGCGCTGGCTCCCTTGATTTTATACACACACACCAAGTGCATATTTCTCAGATTCACTAGATGACACCTGGAGCACTTTCTGGCCCTCCTGTGAGGGTCCATAAATAGATCTTTTACATTTTTCTTTCTTTTTCCTTTATTGTTCTCTAATTTCCCGTTCCCTCACTTTTGGCCAGGACTGTGTTTTAATTAGCTAAAGTTTTTATCAAGTGATCATTATATCGGTATTGTGCATGTCCCAATGTATCATGCATTTTGTTGGGAACTATGCACACAGCAAGGAAGAAAACTGTCTAATTTTGATCCTAGTGGAGACAACCAACCAGCCATAAGGGTATAGGCACAGAAGGTATAGCTCAGTCATACTGGGCTTCCTTAGCATGCTCGAAATCCTAGATTTCATGTCCAGCATCCCAAATAAAATGAAATAAATTAGAAAACTAGAAAACAACAAAAAAGCATAGGGATAAACACTCTATAATGTCTTTGGAGGAAATGATAATTACATATATATCTAAGGTATGTTATTTCTTAGTCTTTATGTTCTTAGCATATATTTGCAATGCATCATGATTATATTCATTACAGTGAGTTGATGCTTGTATTTAACACAGATCTTTCCCTTTCCCTTTCCAACCCACTATTGTGGTATCTTGTTATAGCAGTTTGAGCAAAGGTACCTGGTCTTAAATATAGTGCAAGGAAGGACATTACAAAGAATAGCTACTCAGAAAAGTTACTGCATGTCTTACTTTTCTCTTATTGCTGAGACAAAAATAGTCAACACATAAAATTATTTTTTTTATTATTATTATTATTTTTTTCCGGTACCGGGGATCAAACTCAGGGCCTTAGTGCTTAGCGGGCAAGCACTTACACCACTGAGCTATACCTCCAGCCCAACACATAAAATTAAAGGGAGGAAAAGTTTATTTAGCTCACAATTTGTAAAGATTTCAGACCATGATTGACTGGTTCCAAGGCAGGGTGGCTTGGCAGAGTGGCAATGGTTCATGGTGAGCAGACTGTAGCAAAGCACCAAGGGAGAGGGAGAAAAGAGATAAGCCTTTTTCTGTCCCGTATATTGTATGCTACCCACTCTAGGGTAGGTGTAGCTTTCACATCCTCAATCCAAGCATTGAACTATGAATCAAGCACAAACTCTAGATTAAGCCACTTCCTAAAATCCTGCTCCCCATCACTGCATGAGGCTTTGTGGGGAGATCTAGACACAAACCATAACATTCCTTTCCTGGCTCCTCAAACATGCACACACTTCTCTTTATGCAGAAGGCATTTAGTCCATCTCCAAGGGATACCAAAGTCCTAACAGTTTCAGCATTGCTAAAGAGTCCAGTTCAAAAGTCTTCTCTGAGATTTAAGATAAACTCTTAGCTGAGAGCCCTGAAAATTTGAAAAGAAAATTAAGCACTTCCAACATTCAATGTCAAAGATAGATATTTCCATCCCAAAAGTTACAAACAGGAGAATACAAAAGAATGGGATAAAAATAAATCCAAAATCCAGGAAGGCAAAATTAAGTCATGTAGTTTCATATGCAACATCTGAAGCAATCTGCGGCAAGACATGAACTCCAAGGTGTTTGGGTGGCTGTGCCCCATGGCACTTCCAGCGGTTGTAGCTCCCACAGCTTGTTTCTTGCGCCTGCTCTGCTCCCTCTTTGTAGTTTTCCTCAGACGATACATGTTCCTGGATTCTCCAAACTTTTGAGCTCTCCTCTGCACCTTTGGCTGCACACTCACAGCTTCATACACTGCCGTCTCATTGCCTGCTTCTTCTGAAATCCGGAAGGAGGTCTTTCTGACCCCACAGCACTTCCATTCTGCGTGTACCTAAGACCAGGGGCACATGGATGGTGCTAAGGTCTCCTGCCAGTTGGAGCAGTAGGCAGGCTTCTTTCTCTTGGCTGTAGGGATGACTGCCTACTTTACTGAGCATTCTGAACCTAACTCTGAGGAACAAATTCTCGAGGCTGGTGCCATTCTGGAACATGGTGCTTTGGGACTTTCTTTTCAAAGCAAAGTCTTGCATTTTTACAATTTTGAGGCTGCAAAGAGTGGAGTCCTTCTGCTGCTTGTGATGCTGTTGGGCCGTCTTTTCTATTCTTCTGTTCCTTCTCAGCAATCAAGATAGATCTGGTCTGTCTTTGCAGGTAACAGGTTTACTGGAGATTCCTTTCTGTCCAAATTCAAAATGTTTTAAATCATCCTGCTGGGCTCTTTGCTCTTGATTCTCAAAATAGACATGGCTAAAAGCCCCCAACAGCAGCCATGCCAGTGCCTCAACATTAGACTACCTTGAATTTCTTTTGCCAGATTAATTAGTCCTCCACTCTTTTACTGTCGATCTCAGGACAGAAGCAAATGCAGACAAACTTTCTGCCAGTGGATAACACACATTGTGTGGACTCTAACAGCCAAAACAGTCTTTCTCAGCAGAATCCTTCAGAGCCTGACCTTTTTTTTTCATTTTTTTATTTTGAAGGGAATGAAAAAAAAATTACAAATGATTGAGAGTTCCAAAACAAGATGATGGGAACTTAACAATGGCTGTTATATTGCATATTGTTATCTTCAAAGTAGTTGTTCAGATTACGTGCTGTAAGTATGCAAAATTGGTCAAAAAATTTAACCATTAACTGTTCCCTTCAATAAGTCAGTAGAAATGAGTAGTACAATTATCTTAGTTATCATATATACATATATAGTTTCCTTCTTTCTTTTTTCCTTTCCCTCATCTCAGTTGTTCTTTCTTTTTGAGAGGTTTCTTTCCCTTTCAAAATATCTATTGCACCTTTTAGATTTTTTTTACCTTTTCAGTTTGTTACACTAGGGAGACAATTGCAATATATGTGCACCCATATTTATAGCAGCATAATTTGTCATAGCTAAATCTCGAAAATAACCCAAATGCTTATCAACTGAGGAATGGATTAAAAAATGTAGCATTTTTATATAACAGAGTATTATTCAGCTATAAAGAAAGATAAACCCAAAGCTTTCATAGGTAAATGGATGCAACTAGAGATCATACTCATAAGTGAATAAATCAGAGCCAGATCTTTACCAGTAGGATTTCTATCAGCCTTCTGATCTTCTGAGCTCTGAGTAGAATTTCCTGTATAGTACAGCCCTCATTCTACTTTTTCAGCTGGAATTTCTGAACCTTTCCAAACTCTTCCCACAAGCCATTCCCAAAAGCTCCTAAACCACATGGTCAGGTATAGTCACAGCAACAACCCCACTTCTCTGGTACCAAATTCTGTCTTTGTTACTTTTCTCTCATTGCTAAGACAAAATATTCGACACGCAAAGTTAATGGGAGGAAAGGTTTATTTAGCTCACATTCTGTAGAGGTTTCAGACAGTAACTGGTTGGCTCTAAGGCAGGGTGGCTTGGCAGAAGAGAATATCTCATGGAAAGAAGACTGTAGTAAAGCACCAAGGGAAAGAGAGAGGGGACAAGCCTCTTTTTGTCCCTTATATTGTATACAAGCTACCCACTCTAGAGCAGGTGTAGTACTCATACTCTTAATTCCATCACTGGACCATGAATCAATCATAAACTCTAAATTCAGCCATTTTTGAAAAGCCTCTCCCCCATAGACCGAACGAAGCTTTGGGGAGCATCTAGACACAAACCATAACACTACGTATCAAAAATTTGCAGCATTGAGCTTCCCAAAAGGCTGTAGTTCACATGCCTCACATGAAATCCTGGAACCTCATTCTCTCCAGCACAGTTGATCCTGGGACCTTATACTCAAATCAAACCATATGAATCATACATCATTTATGTTTCTTTAATTTTCGGGGAATATCTTCAGAGTTTTTCTGTTAGTAAAAGCTGAGTATGTGAACTAACTATTACCAAATATTTCATATAGAGCAGGTTTATAGATTTTGAATTATTTATGCTAGATATCTTTCTCTTTCAAGTTGTATTTCTAGTTTTGTGACTATTTTAATCACTATTCTTTAACACATATAAGGCTACTACAAAGGAACAAAGCAGAATTCTACTCACAGAAATTATTTTTACATCTGAAAATTACTTTCCAGTCAGTTTCACATAAGTAGATATTTCTTATGTAAATTAAATCTTAATTTGCTTTCTGATTGAAGAAACGTACAGTGACAGTACTGCTGCTCAGTAGATGGCGCCAGATCTCAGTTATCCATCAGCCCATTTTTGTGTTTTAAACTGCTGAGTGGAGTTTGCCAGTTTGTTTATTTAAGGAATAGAAAATTGGCCTGGATTACATTTTTCATTAAATTGTCATTAAAAATTTGCATGTTAAAACTTCACCTTGTTAAAAAGTGCTATTTATTTTGGGAGCATTTTTAAAGGTTTGATCAAACCATATTTGTGCAAATTCTATGAGTAACAGTATTCATATAGGTAATTATCTTATGTGATAAAGGAAAAATGCATTCATATGTAAATATTGAAATACTTTTTGACATAAATTTCCTGTGATCTGTGTATTGATCGAGGCTGAATTATTAAACAGTTTTAAAGTAAATTTTCATTTATTAGTACTACTCTTACCAACTTTGAATTTGTTTCTGTTGTGTGTAATGTTATGTATGTCTTTTGTCTTTTTGTTTTTGGTACCAGGAACTGAACTCAGGACCTTGTGCTTTCCAGGCCATTTGTGCCACTGAGCTATATCCGTGGCCCCTTGTTATGTATGTTTTATGCAGATGGAATAATGAGATATTAATTTAGTTGATTTTATAGATTCAGAATGAGTAATTTAACTAAACATCAGTTTTTGGTAACTGTTTAGAGTCCATGTAATAACTACTCCAAATTAATTTTCTAGAATTTTGATGTGGAGAACGCTAGATTGTCAGCATTAAAGCAGTATTTTGGGCACCTGAGAAAGTATATAGCATAGTTCTTAGCTCTACATGCTGTGTGATGGTTATCTATCTGCCATTAGATTATCCCAATAGGTCAGACTATTTACAACTAAGCTTATGTTGCTACTCAATGTTAGCCTCTTTTTATTTTTTTTGTGGTAGCAGGGATTAAATGCAGGGCCTTTGCACTGAGCTGTATCCCTAGTTGTTATTTTTTATTTTGGGCCTGTGTCTCACTACGTTGCTCAGGTTTCCTGTAATTTAAATTTTTCTTGCCTTAGCCTCCACAGTTCAGTGGCTGGTTTAAAAGATGTGCACCCAGATAGATAGATAGTGTGCTTCTAAGTGATCCTGCAGGACTGTCAATAACTTTGGGCTTGGGTACACTTGGATTCAAATCCAGCTCAATAATTTACCAGTTGGGAACCTCAGAAAAGTTTAATTTTATTTAAATTTTTTGCAAGGTGTGGCAAACACCTGTAATCCCCGCACTTGGGAAGCTTGAGCAGGAGGATCACTGGGAGTTCGAGGTCAGCTTGAGTTATTTAGTGATTTCAAGGTCAGCCTGAGATATATAGCAAGAGTCTGATTCAAAAAGAAAAAGAATTTAAAAAATTTGTGGAACCCTGTTGTTCATACTGGGTTCTTCCAGGTTCCTGTGTTATTGTACTCATTTTTAAACTAAATTAAATTAAATTAATTACTATTTTTTGTTTTGCTTTTTGAGACAATGTCTCACTATAAAGTTTAGTCTGGCCTTGAACTCACTATATAGCCCAGAACGGCCTCCAATTTGCAGCGGTCTTGCTGCTTCAGCCTGCGGAGTGCTGGGATTAAAAGCCTGGCATGTCATTGTATCTAATATTTGCATTTTTAATACCTGCTTCCACACTGTACTATGTTTTCTAAATGACATTTGCACTTGTTAATGTTAGTATGCCTAACGAATCACAATGTCTCTTATATAACAAGGGCTTAATGAATTTTGGAAAAATCACTGGGCAGTGAGAGCTGTTCCTGCAGATTGACTATGCAGTGGGAAGACTGTTCTGCAATACAGGATGGTGCAAGATTTGGCTATGGTCGGGTGTCTCCTACGGGTCGTTGTACTAAAAGCTTGGTCTTATAATCATGTGATTGGGAGATGATGGATTCTGTAGAAGGCGGGGCCTTCGCCGAGACTGTAGGTCACGAAACAGGGCAAGAAGTAATGCCCTTAAGCTGACTCTTTGAGTTCTCGCGAGAAGAGGAGCCCCGCCTGGCGCCTCTGAACCTATCAGAGGAACTGCTTGCTCCCTTACCTTCTACCCTCCTGGAGGTGGTGCAGCTGAGGGAAGGCTCTCCTTCAGTGTACTCTGTCTTGATTGTGACCCTACAAAACTGAAAGTTAGATAAAATTTTTCTTTATACCTATGCTAGATATTTTGTTAGTCACAAAAAACTGAGTAACACAGATGGGAATATTTTTTTTATGCCACCAAATTTCATGAATTTCCTAAGGGGTTCAGTATTCAAAACCTTTCTTTGCAAATGGATATGGTGAGAATCCTGGAAGCAATTGAGAGAACCTGTTAAGCTGGATTCTGCCACTAGGTGGAGCACTTAACCTAACGTCCCCGCCTTTCCTCGTGTCTGTGAGACTCGTGCACAGAGGTCAAGGTGGCGCTGTTGCAGACCCAGCTAGCAGGAGATTGAGCTGAGAGGATCTCTTGAACGCAGGAGTTGAGTCCAGCCTGGCAACATAGCAAGACCCTTTATTCTAAAAAATAAAAACAGAAAAAAAAAAAAACCAAAACCCAGCAGAAGCCCTAGGTACAAGTGGAAAAGTAAACATCATAGAGAAGTCAATTTCTCCCGTGTAATAGGACCATGTCTGGCATTTGTATTGTGCGTTTCATCTATTTGGTAACGTCAGGTCTCATCTAAGCTGTTTCCTACTCAGGAAGAAAGGCACAAGTGGAGAATTATTTTTCTGCATGTCCTAGGTTAATGATAAAGGGAACATACCCGGGGCACCCTGTATCAATCGTATGGAAACAAGAGGGATAATTTCAAAAACAGGTACCAGCACTGCCAGGTGTGGTGGCGCACTCCTGTAATCGCAGCACTTGGTAGGCTGGGGCAGGAGGATCACTGAGAGTTCGAGCCCAGCCTGGGCTACAAAGTGAGCTCAAGGCCAGCCTGAAATGCACAGTGAGACCCTGTCTCAAAATAACAAGAAAAACCAAAACCAAAAACAGATATCAGCTTAATAAAACTCAAGCCAGCCAATGAGTTAAACAATCTGGAAACCAAATTTTATTTTGAAGTGAAAGCTAAGTTTTTTCATTTTGCAATTCTGTGATTTTCTTTATTACAAATGTTTTCCCGAGTTTCAGCATTGTAATTTAATAGGTACTTTTGTCATATTTGAGGGAAATTTATTTTTGAACAATTGATTTTATAAAATGTAAACTGGAAACAAGAGGAAAGGAAGAGAAGAACAATACTAAAAGACAAGACAAATAATAGTGTAATTAAGACTCAGAGAAAATGATGAAATTCAAGGTTCCAAACATATTTGATATGACAACTATATATAACTTTTGTTGGGTTGAAGATGAAGATAATGTTTGTTATATGTGTCAGTTTTATCTTAATATTTTTTGAGGTTAAAAATTCTCATTTTGTTTTTATGAGAACATGCATAGAGTTTGTGAAATGAATGTGTAAAGTCCATACTGGCTAATACAGGATCGGCACAGAGGAGCCCTGTTTATTATTTACTGGATGAGAGAAAAGGCCTCAGACATGTGGCTCTCCTGCTAGGTCTCCTCCTTATTACAAATGCGTAAGACTAGGTTTCTGAGTCATCTTCTTTACTTAGCACTTTGAGGAATACAAATAACTGTAGCAGAATTCTCCTCAAGGGACTTAAATGTGCATCACTAAGACATTCTGTTAAAAAAGTATGAAAAAAGATCGCTAATTAAAAGAGAAGGGCACTAACCTTTGGATTTAGTATTTCTAGGTCTGCCTGCTTCTCTGATAGTAGGTAGTAACCATGATCTTAGGGAAGGTACATTACTACTGAGCTTCAGCTGTTCGAACTATGTGACAGATTTCAGCTGTACCAAGTGACTTCAGCTCCAGTGAGAGTACACAAAATTTTAAGTTACTTATTTGAATAAGAGTTAATATTAATAATCAGGACATGGATAAAGACAAATAGTATTGTGGGACTGCACAGGTATGATTAGGCTGCACTGGCTAGAGAGAGTTTTCAAGTAGAATTTTTAATGGTGTGGGATAATGAAAACTATATGAATTAGGGGGAATAGTGGAAGCATTTATTTATTTCAATTTTTTTTCTTAGCACGGAAGGAAGTGAGTGGCTAGTGGAATGGAAACTCTAGCTTTAGTGTTTTAAGGAGTCTTCATATTGGTTTCTGTAATGGTTGTAGTAGTTTACATTTCCGCCAACAGTGTATAAGGGTTTGGCCTCACCCCTCACAGCCTCGTTAGCATTTGTTACTGATTTCTTGATGACAGCCATTTTTTCTGGAGTAAGATGGAACCTCAGTGTTGTTCTAATCTGCATTTCTCTGGCGACCAAAGATGTTGAACATTTTATCATGTGCTCATTGGCTACTGGTACTATTGAGAAATATCTGTTCATTTCAATTGTCCACTTTTATTTAAGACTTTTGGGAGGAGATTCTAATTTTTTTGGTTCTTTATATATTGTAGGTATTCTTTGGGGAATAGCTGGTAATTTTTTTACCCATTCTGTAGGTTTTTTCTTTACTCTGTTGGCTGTTTCCTTTGCTGGGCAGAAGCTTAATTTGAAAGGATTAAATTTCCTGTTTCCCTATACTATTTTTTGTGCAACTGGGGTTCTGTTGAGAAAATCCTTGCCAATGCCTATGACTTCAAGAGTTTTATCAATTGATCTCCCAGTGGATTGTTTTTGTTTTAACATGTAGGTATTTGATGCACTTTGATTTTAGCTTTGTACATGATGTGAGATATAGGTCTACATTCAATCTTCTGCATGTGGACCTGTGGCTTTCCCAACACCATTTGTGAAAGAAGCTGTTTGGCCCCTTTGTCAAAGATCAGATAGCTGAACGTGCCTCAAGTTGTTTCTGTGTCTGCCATCTGTTCTACTGACCCATGGGTCTATTTGTCTTCAATATCATGCTTTTTAAAAAAGTCACTGTGACTTTATAGTATAATTTGAAGTCTGGGATGGTGATTTCTCCTGCTTTGCTCTTCTTGCCCATTGCTTTTGCTATTCTGGGTTTCTTTTAGCTCCATATGAATTTTAGGGTTTTCTCTAGTTCTGCTAGTACTGCTGTTGTATTTGATTGGGAGTGTATTATATCGGTGTATCAGTTTTGGAAGTAAGGCCATTTTGATCAGGGAATATTGTGCTATTTTCTGAGGTCCTCTGCAATCTCTTTTTTTAGAGTAGTGTAGTTTTTCTTGTAGAGGTATTTCACTTCCTTAGGTTAATTCATAAATATGTAATTTGTTCTTGATGTTCCTGTGAATGGTATTGATTTCCTAATTTCTTTCTCAGCGAGTTCACTATTGGTGTGTGGGAACACAATCGAATTTTGTGAGTTGACTTTTATCCTGATACATTACTAAATTTGCTTACTAATTCTGGGAGGCTTTTGGTGGAATTTTTTGATCTTCTATGGAGAGGATCAAGACATCTGCAAATAAAGATAATTTGATTTCTTCCTTTCCTATAAACATGCATTTTATTTCCTTCCTTTTTCTGATTGCTCTGGCAATTGCTTTGAGAACTATAAGGAAAAGAAGTGGTGATAGTGGACACCCTTGTCTTCTTGCTGTTGTTAGAGGGAAAGGCCTTGGTTTCCCCCATTTAGCCCTTGGGGTATCTGAATAATTTTGTCATCAAGGTGCAAACATGTGTGTCTTGGTTACTTTTCTTTTGTTGCTGAGACAAAATACCCAATGCCCAAAAATGAAGGAAAGAAAGGTTTATTTAGCTTACAGTTTGTGGAGTTTTCAGTCCATACATGGCAGAAGGCAAACGTTCATGGCAGCAGAGCACAGCAAAACAACCAGCAAAAGGGAGGAATGGCTGCAAGCAGCCTCTTTTTTTCCCTTACCTTATGAACAGCCTACCTCCACCCTGGGGCATGTAGCTCTCACACAGTCTCTGTTTCCTCCTCTTCCACAGGCTTAGGATGTGTACAAAGTAAGCACCATGGCTTCCTGCTGAGTCACTCAGCCAAACCTCTAGACTCCCCAAGTTGACACAATGTATAAACCATAACAATGTGTATCTGACAGACTCATGTTTATTCTTTAGAATATTTCTTTTGATGAATCATTAATTTAACTTTTATGAGTTTTATTACATTAAACAATGAGTACTTAATAGGGAAAATATCACAAAAGTAAAGTATTGAGTTTTTAATATTTACTGTTCATAAAAAAAATCAAAAATTTCAACATCAACTGGTTTTTAGTGTACAAAGCCTGAAGAAGAACATCACAAGTAAATTCCCATATGAACTACAGTGAAAATACCAGTGGCACTCTACAAAAATAACCTTTACTCCAATTATCACACCTAAGGCCGTCTGTGAGCATGACAACAGCATGCTTCACACACATGCATTGCTTACGCTAATAGCACATGTCTTTTGTTTTCTTGGCCTTTTTGTTGGACATACTTGATATCTCAGTGGTCTTGCTGTTTTGTCAGAATGTTTTTATTATATTATACAATGTGCAGTTAACAAAGTCTTAAAATGTTAACAAAACAAGTTATTAAATTCTTAATATGTATTTGTGTGTTTAGAATAGACATCAACATTTTTCTTTTTTTGGATACTGGGAGTGAAATTCAGGACCTCACACTTGCCAGGCAAATGTTGCACCACAGAGCTAAATCCCCAGTCTTAACATGAATGTTTTCACATTAGCTGTGTACTTCCTTACAAAAACTAAAAGATAACATCACAAATAAATTCTTATATGAACTCAAAATAGACCACATACTACCTCATAGAACATGCATAAGTAAATGCAAAAGAATTGAAATTATCCCATGCATATTATCAAACCATAGAGCAATGAAATTGGAAATCAGTGGTAAAAGAAACCATAAGAACTTCATAAACACGTGGAAATTAATCCCTCGTTAAAAACCAATAGGTCACAAATAAAATTAAAGAAGAAATTAGACAGTTTCTACCATTAAATGATAGTGACAATACAACATGCCAGAGCTTATGGGACACAATAGAAGCAGTCCTAGGAAGGAAATTTATAGTGGTGAATACCCATATCAGGAAAACAGAGCGAACTCAAATAAATAACTTAGTGTTAAACTTTAAGCTTCTACAGAAAGAAAAGCAAGTCAAGCCCAAAGCTCATATGAGGGAGGAAATTATTATGATCAAAGCAGATGAGTGCAGTGGAGACTAAGAAAGCAATGCAAAGAATCAATGAATCAAAAAGTTGGTTCTTTGAAAGATTAAATAAAATCAACAAACTCTTTTAACTAATCTTATAAAAAAAAAAAAGGAAAGAACATACTCAGATCCATGCAATTAGGAATAAAAAGGGTGAAATTATAACAGATCCTGAAGGAATTCAGATCATCTACACCTACTTCAAGAATTTGTATTCGAATAAGATGGAAAATGCACAAGGGGATTTCTGGGAAGATGGCGACCGGGTAAGCAACAGAGCAGAGGATTGCTACCCAGACACTGGAATATAGCAACATGAGAAAGACAAGGAGAGAAATGGGTCCCCTGGACCCAGGAAAGATCTGAAATGAGAATTGAAAGAGCAAACAAGACCTCTCCTGGAGGAAAAGCTCGGAGGCAGTTAGAGGCGCAGTCAGAGGAAGAGGAGGCAGAGAAGGAGGAAGTCTCAGCTCCATACACACCCCACCCCCCCGGCCTGCTCCCTCATTCTGGCACTTGGCAGCTTCAGCTTTGGAGGCCCATGCTCACAGAAGCCTTCCGACTTGGACAGAGGAGAGCTGAGTTCCAAGAGTTGGTCCAAAACCAGAGCAGAGAAAGCGCAGCCCAGAAAAGAAGCAGTGGTGGCTGGGAGGTGTGGTCGAATCCAGTGTGAGGATGAGAAGTTACAACAGCCACTAAAACAGAATCACTACCCTGCAGCAACTTTTCTAATCAGTGCCCTGAGGAAAGGTGGAGTCAAAGAAGCCAGTACACAGCCCACCACACCCAGTTCTATGCCTGCTCTGAGGCTATGGCTTCCAACCTTTCCACTGTGTGAGCAACTACCAGCAGAGAGCAGCAGAGAGCAGTGGCAGCAACCCCAGAGCCACAGTAATTCCCAGGAATCCAGCCAAAGAACAAAAGGGAACTGGAGCACAACAGCAAGAGAGAGCTGCAGATGGAGGTGGATCACATCGCCCCATCCTCTTCTCACCCCAACATCAAGCAGGAAGCACAGGCTGAGTTACTGGGCTTCAGCTCCCACCCTGAACTCCCTCTCTGAGCATCTTGAGTCTTGGTGGCCTGAACATTCAACATGTGTTCCTGACAGCAACAGGCTGAGTCCATGGCGTCAGGGCTCACCCCAAACTACTAATAAGAGCACCAAGAGGGACTTCATACTGCTTGCGTATATGAACCCTGTATGAACCTGTAGTGTCAAACTGCACAAAAAGCAGTAGTCTTGGAGTCCAAGAGACAACAACATACTCTATACAGCAGACCCCAGAAAATCCTCCAATTCTCTCCTAGAACTAATAACTAAACTTAGTACACACCCTGGACTACCACAGTGAGCACAGGAGGGGAAGACCTCATGCCACCTGTGCCCAGCATCGTAAGTGTGCCCAATGCCCAGCTGCAAGGGGTGGGGAGTGGCAACACTGGAGATCAAGAGGTGGGAGGAAGTGAAGACCTGGAATTAGGGTGCAGACCCAGTTCTCTAGCTGGGTGGGGATAGCCTCCAAAGAGTCATCGGTGGCCTGCAGGGAGACACTAGAGGGCTATGAGGGGACCCTAGGGGCCTTGATGGGGAGCTCAGCAGCCTGAGGGGGCAGGGGACTCCCTCCAGGCTACATGAGAAACCTGAAGACCTGGAATGGGCCTCAGGCAGTGCGGTGTTAGGGTAGAGCCTGGTGGTCTGCAGGATGACCCCATGGACTCAACCCGGCCACTGGGAATGGCCCCTGGGGTGTAGCCTGGTGGTCCGTGGGGGTGACCCCGTGGACTTGACCAGGCCCCCGGGAGCAGGGCCCCCCCGGAGCATCCTCAAGGACTTGTCTGGGCCTCTGGATGCTCTGTATTGAGGCAGAGCCTGGTGGTTCACTGTGTAACCCTGCCTACTTGACCAGACCCCAGTGGCCTTGGAGGCTTGCCAATGGGGGCCTGACCATAGTGAACCAGGCTCCCTGCCTATCTGTCATCTTTGACGATGGGTGCTTTTCCACCTCCTGCCATAGCAATGTTTTTCACAGCATAATTTGAAGCAGCCATGTCTCTTCCCAATATGAGAGCCCAAGAAGTAAATAGACCAAAAAGTGCAGTTACTACCAGAGGGATGATGACTGATAGGGTGGTAGAACAATGGAGATGAGGGTGGAGAAAACTGATTAATCAAATGAGCCACCATGTGTATAACTGAGTAACAAAGATGAAGATAACGTTATGTAACACAGCATCCAGTCTTTTTTTTTTTTTTTGTTTACAGCATCCAGTCTTAATTCCCTACTATCTTCTCTATAATTTGGTATTTCCTTTATTGTTTTTGTGTTAACAAATGCAAAGATAATATCATGTAATATAGGATCCAATGCTAATTCCCTATTATCTTTTCCATAATTTTGTATTTTCTGTAATGTTTTTGTGTTATTCTGGTTTATATGTCTCCACTCTTTTGTCTTTAAAATAAAAAAGTATATACAAACAGAAAAAAAAGAAAATGCAGAAGCAATGGACAGATTCCTAGATACATATAAATTACCAAAGCTAAATTAAGGAAATATGAACATTCTAATGAACCAATATCAATTAAATGTGTCATTAAAAATCTATCAACAAAGAAAAATCCAGGCCCTCACAGATTCACTGCTGAATCCTACAAAATTTAGAGAAGACCTACACTACTACTTCTTAAAATCTGTAGTGAAATTGAAAGGGAAGCAATACTCCCAGATTCATTCCTGGAAGCAAGCATTATCCAGATACAAAAATCAGAGAAGGACCCAACCAAGAAAGAGAATTATAGGCCAGTCTCCCTAATGAATATAGATGTAAATTCATCAATAAGATACTAGGAAACAGAAGCAGCAAATCACCAAGGTGATTATATACCATTAACAAGTAAGAATCATTCCAGAGATACTGGGATGGTTCAACATACACAAACCAATATTTGTGAAATGCCATATTAACCAAGCCAAGGACAAAAAACATATGATTATCTCAATAGATACAGAAAAAGCCTTTGACAAAGTCCAACACCTCTTCATGATAAAATCCCTACAGAAAATTGGAATAGATGGTCTTTACCTCCATCTGATGAAAGCCATCTATGACAAACAATAGCCAGTGTCATACTAAATGGATAAACACTGAAAGTTTTCACTCTAAAATCAGGAACAAATATATCTACTATCACCACTCTTACTCAATATAGTTCTGGAAACATTACCTAGAGCAATTAGACAGGAGAAAGAAATAAAGTTAATAAAGATAGGAAAGGAATAAGTTAAATTATTGTGATTGACATTATGCTCTACATAGAAGACTCCCAAAAACTCCATCAAAAGACTTCTAGATTTAATAAACAAATGAAGTCATATAGCTGGATACAAAGTCAACACTCAAAAATCAATAGTGTTCCTGTACACAAATAACAAACTCATAGAAAGAGAAATTAGACATGCCTTTCATATAACATCAACAAAAGGAAATACTTAGGAATCAATCTAACAAAAAAGATTTACACATTGAAAATTGCAGCACTCTGAAAAAGGAGATAAAGAGTGTATTAGAACATGGGTAAATATCTGTTATGGTTTGTGTGTGCATGTCCCCCCAAATCCTCATGCAGTTATGGGGTGGCTTTTAGAGTTTATGACTGATCCATGATCCAATGCTGGGATGTGGGTATAAGAGCTATACCCACCCTAGGGCAGGTATAGTTTGCTGGGATTATGGATGTGAGAGCTATACCCTCCCTAGGGTGGATAGTTTGTATATGTAAGGGAGAGAAAGAGGCTGCTGGCTTCCATTTCTCCCTTCTTGTGCTTGGTGCTTTGCTGTGTACAGCCGCCATGAACAGTTGTCCTCTGCCATGTGCCACTGTGCCTCAGAAGCAGCCAAGTATGGACTGAAACCTCCAAAAACTGTAAGCTAAATAAACCTTTCCTTCCTCCATTTTGGATGTTGGGTATTTTGTCTCAGCAATGAGAAAAAAGTAACCAAGACAATATCCCTCACCTCTGGGTAAGAAGAACCAGCGTAATGAAAGTGGCCATGCTTCCAAAGTTGTTAGAGGTGAAATGCAATTCCAGTCAAAATTAGCATACTTCACAGAACAAGAGAAAATATTCCTAAAATTCACGGGGAACCAGAAGAGATCTAGAAAGTATATACAATTCTGTAGAACAGAGGCAAGGTGAGGGCCTCACAATCCCTGATTTGAAATTATACTACAGAGATACTTTGATTAAAAAACAGCATGGTACTGGCAACAGACAAACAAAAACAAACAAACAAACAACAAAAAACAAAAAACAAAACCCCTAAGACAAACCGGACCTGAGGATCAATGAAACAGATTAGAAGATGCAGAAACAACTCTAGCCACACTCAGCCACTTTATCTTTGGCAAAAAGGCCAAACATGTTCATTGGAAGAAGAATAGCCTCTTTAATAAGTGGCACTGGAGAAACTGGCTTTCACATGCCGAAGTTTAATGCTAGACCCATATCTTTCACCGTGAACTAAACTAAAATTGAAATGGTTAAAGATGTAAATATTAAAATAGTGAAATTAAACTTGCTGGAAGATAGAATAGGTAAAACAATTGAAGACACTGGTTTAGGCAAAGACTTTATGAATGAGACATTTATGAAAAAATAGGAACCATCACAAAAAATAAACAAGTGGGATCCTATCTTATTGAAAAGCTTTTCTGTACACATCAAAAGAAATCATCACCAGAGTGAAAAAATGACCCACAGAGTGGGAAAAATTTATGCCAGCTGTTCTTCAGACAAAGGACTAATACGTAGAACATATAAAGAACTGAAAATAAAGCCGACCCTCCAAACTGAAAGACACAATCCAAAAATGACCACCAGAAATAGACACTTCTCAGATGAAGTAGCAACAGCAAATAAATATATGAAAAATATTCAACAGCATTGATCATTTGAGAATTGCAAATTAAAATAACATTGAGGTTCCATCTCACCACAGAAAGAATGGCTATTATCAAGAAATAACCAAAAAGTGCTGGAGGGGCTGTGGAGAAGAAGGAACCCTTCTCTACTATTGCTAGGAGTGTAGACTGGTGCGACCACTGTGGAGACCAGTGTGGAATTTCCTAAAAAACTGGCATTAGAGGTTCCATATAATCCAGCTATTCCTCTTCTTGGTATCTTTCTGAATGAATTAGAAGTGTAATAGCACAGTAATATATGCACACCCATGTTTTTAGCAGCACAGTTTGTAATAGCTAAATCTTGGAAGCAGCCCAAATGTCCAGCAACTGATGAATAAAGAAAATGTGATGTTTTTGTTCAATTGAATACTTCTCAGCCATAAAGGATAAACTGGAGACATTTCTAGGTAAATGGATGCACCCTGTGATCATACTCTTAGTGAAATAAATTGAACACGTGTGTAAATATCACACTGTTTCTCTGGTGTGAGAAACAGAAAGTGTAATGAGGGACCAGAATGTATATTAGATATTATGAAATAGGAAGAAAATGCTTATTTGGGAGGGGATTTTGGGGAGTGTGGAAGGGAAAAGGAAGGGAAGGAAAAGGAAAAAAAGATGATAAAAGAAGGAAAAAATGGAAACAAAGATTTTTTTAAATAAGGAGGGTGTGAAGAGTTTAAGGAACATTAGGAGAATGGAGAAAAAGAATCAAGTTATATTATGTGCAAGTATAAATTTCCTATGATGAATGTGATCATTACATGTGTAAAATGTACCAATGAGCTTAATTAAAAGCTTAATTAAAAATCATACACCATCTTAACTATAGAAAAGAGATCTGTGATTATAGCATGCACACTATGACAAAGCAAATGCTGATGTATAGGAAATGTCTACTGAATGGAATAACTGTATCTCTACTGACAATAGAAAGGAATTAAATAGTAATAACATAGAAATAGCTAGAGACTAGTAAATTTTAATGGTTATGCTACTAAACATATAAGAAGTCGGGCATAGGAGAATGACAGAAGCAAAATTTGAAAAATTAAGCAATGGAAGAGGAGGAGAGAAAAATAAGAAAAAGGATCCTAGCAAAGAGAAGCATACCAATAGAATTAGATAAAGGTAATAGAAAAGCACAAATGAGAAAAGGAGGGTAAAAGAAAAAAGACAGAAGAAAAAATGGTGGAGAATAAAAGAATTAAAAAGAGATAAGTAAAAGAAGAAAAGAGAAAGAAAGGATAAAGAAAAAGAAAAAAAGGAAAAAAGGAAAATCTCCTAAATCCCAATACACAAGTAAAGCACAGAGAGAGAGAGAGAGAGACAGAGAGAGACAGAGAGAGACAGAGAGAGACAGAGAGAGACAGAGACAGAGAGAGAGAGGTCCACAGAAAGAAAAAAAATCAGTATTTTTTGAATGAGTGGTTTCTCTGCAGGATCTGCAGTTTTAGAAATCAGAGGTCATAGTTTTCTCTGCATAGGTGTATAACCTGTGAGTACGTGGTGTCTCCATGTTCCAGAGGCCTCTCTGTTTTCTTCAGGTGGTAGCAACTGTCCAATCAAAGAAGTGCTCTTGCCTAAGACAGTGCGTGGGTGTTATGGTGCGTGTCTGCATGTCCCCCCAAAGCCTCATGCAGTCATAGGGCTGGCTTCTAGAGTTTATGATTGATCCATAGTCCAATGCTGGGGTTATGGGTGTGAGAGCTACACCCACCCTGGGGCAGATAGTTTGCACGTGTGAAGCTTCTTGCCGTTACTCCTCCCTTTTACTCTGGCTGCATTTGCTATTTTCTACCACCATGAACTGTTGCTCTCTGCCATGTGCCACTCTGCTTTGGAGCCATTTGTCTTCTTTGTCCCTAGAATTTTGTCATTTTCAGAATATTATATAAGCAAAATCAAGCAGTAGTAGCCCCTTGAACCTGGCCTCTTTCACTACCACAATGCATTTGAAGTTTGTTCATGGTGTCATGTCTTACCTTTTAGAGCAGAAAACATTTCTTTATGTGGATGTACCATAGTGGGTTTATCTGTTTACCAGCTGAAAACACTTGGGTTGGCAATTATGCATAAACATTTTGCATAAAAGTTTGTAATATTTCCTCCCATTCTATAGGTTGTCCTTTACTCTCTTGTTTTCTTTGCTGCACAAAAACTTTTTAGCATAAAGAAATTCTATGTGTCTTTTTTTTGGGTTTTGTTGTTTGTGATTTTTGGGTTATATAAAAGAAATCACCAGGAGCGGCGTTGTGGGGATTTCCCTCGCAGGTCTCTCTTAGTAGCTTTATAGTTTCACATCTTATATTTAAGTCTGTACATCATTTTGCATTGATGTTTTTGCATATGTTGCGTGATATAGACCTAATTTTCATTCTTCTGCATGAGAATATCCAGTTTTATCCACACTAAGTACTCCAGACTATCCTTTCCTTATTGTATGTTCATGGTCCTTTTGTTGAATTTTAATCACCTTTTGGGGGAGTAGGGGGCGATGGATGTGGGGATTGAATTCAGCAACATCACTTTCTTCATGATTCAGAGAAGGCTACAGGTAACACACACAACCTTTACTGTTGGGAGAAAAAGTTGAAGAATTTTCCTCAAGACTGTGAACAAGACAAGGTTCTCTCTCTCTCAACATTTCTTTTCACAATAGCACTGGAAATAGCCAGGTCAATTTTATAGGAGAAATAAATGTAGGGCATCCTATATTAGAGATAGAAAAAGTAGAAAAAGAAGTACGGGAAATCTCTGGAGCACGTCTCATAATGCAAAGCCTGGCCATTGATTTGCTATTAGAACATTGTGGTCATCTGGGGCTTATTGCAAGATGAACAATGTAATACAGGACACATATTTTATAAGATTATTTATAATAGTCACCCAGCCAGGCATGGTGCTGCATGCCTGTAATTCCAGAACTTGGCAGGCTGAGGCAGAAGGATTGTTGTGAGTTTGAGGCCAGTCTGGGCTATAAAGTGACCTCAAGGCCAGCCTGAACTGCATAGTGAGACCCTGTCTCAAAAAAAAAAAAATAGTCACCCAAAGAATCATATACAAGGGAGTGCAGGAAATCAGTCCACACACTCAGGACCAAAGAATCTAGCTGAGGGCCTGGATCCCAAGATAATGTCTTATGTGAGTCCAGCTGAAGATCTGGAGCCCATAACAACGCCTCCCACAAGTCCAACTAGAGGCCCAGAGCCCATGACGATGTCTCAGGCAGACCTGCTTCATGGGTCTGCACTGGGAAGGCTCAAAGGTCGGTGGTGGAATGTAGGATGTCTGTGCCAGCAGGATGGAGGATCTGTGCTAACAGGCTGAGGGCTCTGCACTGGAGCCAGGAAGCGATGCTCAAAATAAGAACCAAAATTCCCCTGCAAAAGTATCACAGCCATCCTCAGCCACAGTGAGGTCCTGAGTTCCTCCAGTGGTGAAGACAGCAGAGTTCCCATCAGGAAAGTTAGTGCAACAAGCTTCTCCAGGAGACTGGCAGTGCACCATCTTCACCTCTGGAGCCAGGAAGTGATGCTCAAAGTGAGGACCAGAGCTCGCCCAAAGTGAAACGCAGTCATTCTCAGTGACAGCGAGGTCTGGAGCGCCTTGGAGGATGAAAACAGCCAAACTCATCAGGAGAGCCAGCGTGATGGGCTCCTCCAAGAAAACCAACAGCTGCTTATAGCTTCTTTCTGCTTCCAGCAGGCTCCCAACAGCTTCTACCAGCTCCCAATAGCCTTACTTCTCCTCCTGCTCCTCCTTCTTCTTCTGCTTCTCATCCTCCTCTTCCTCCTTCCCTCTCCTCCCTTCCCCCTTCCCCCTTCCAGCCCCTCCCCCTCCCCCCCTTCTCCTTCTTCCTCCCTAGTTCTCTTATGCTGCTGGCCACAATCCTCAGGTGGGCTGCCCACACCCAGCACCATGCTTACTCACTTCAGCTTGGGGTATAAATTGACCACCAGTTGTCAGTCCACCACAAACATCATCTCACTTTTCTGTATAAAAGGAAGCATGCATGCTCGATGGCCATCTCCTCTCAGAGCTGTGTGACTAGACATGAGTTTAGGGCATATTCTTCACTGTGGTTGACAATTTTAACCACATCAGACAAAACATTGTTAGGCTCAGGTGATTTTTTGTGGCTAGCCAGAATTTCTGTATGGATGACATAGTGTGTAGACTCACATTTAAAAGCAACATTTTTTATTTGAGTAGTGAAACCAGAAAGCCACTGTGTTAGTTACTTTTCTCACCGCTGAGACTAAATGTCCACTACCCAAACTTAGAAGAGGAAAGGTTTACTGTAGCTTACAGTTTGTAGAGATTTCAGTACAGAGTCAGCTTGCTGCAAGGCAGGGTGGCATGGCAGGAGAGTGTCAAAGCAGAGAAATAGTCCAGGGCAGGCAGGCAGGACACGGCAAAACAGCATGCAGTGAAATAGCAAGGAAGTGGCAGCAAGCCTTCTTTTCCTTTTTATCCCCATCCGGGTTACACACACCTTTGGATTCATGCCACCCATACCCAGGGTGGGGCACCCTTAATCCCAACATCACACCATTAATCCACATTCACACACAACCTAATCCAGCCACCTTCAAAACTCCACCTATGTCTGTATGAGGCTTTGGGGGGCATCTAGATGCACGCCGTCACAGCTGTCTAGTCACGCAGCCATTCCATCTGTGCATATATGTACACAAACTGCCCGATGCAGTTTTCCTGATATGTAATCATTCAAAGGTTTGAAAGTTCTACAGCTGTGGTGTTGAATGCCAACACAAGGGCACATAACATATCCTCATGCACACGCTCCTGAAATTCTATACTGCAGAAAAACAAGCACCAGGGGTTGGTTTTGTGAATCACATTTTTCATGCACCCGGGGGGGGGGGCGGATGGTTTCAGAATGATTCAGAGGAGCCCAAACCTAAATCTGTCACATGTGCAGTGCACAGGAGGGTTCATATTACCTTTCAATTTAATGCTGACCTAAAAGTTCAGAACTTCTTTTAAACATCTTTTAACTTTAAAGTTTTCTACACTTTCATAGGATAAGGGGGAAAAAAAGGAAGGCAATCTCACTCTTTTGTGTGAAAACCATTTTTTTTTACCCTTGTCTCGCTGAAAGCTACAAATCCGTTTAGTTTGTGGCTGCTGACAGAATGTACAACTTCTGGTTTGGAGATTGAGAGTAGCTTTCATAGTTCATTTATTGACCCCTTCAAGAAACATTAAGCAATGCTTCCTGAGCACTAGGTCTGCAGATGCAGAAATTCATGAAATCCATTCTCTATTTGCAGTCTACTCCTGGCAAGAGATGTGGACCAATCACCCAGAAAACTGTCTTACTAGTTCTAAAATAAAACACATACGGGAGAGCCAGAGAGACCCCTAAGGCCTTTTGATAGGATAGAAAGGAAGCTTAAATTATGCTTGTTTGTTATTCACCAATGTAGATACCATGACTCTAAAATCTGTTGATTAGAAAAAACTTTACCTCTAAAGTAGCATCAAATATAAGAATCATGTTTTATTTAATAGTTCTTAACTTCACAAACCCTTTCCTCATAGCCCCTGTTAGCTTAGGTAAAGTCTACTGGGATTATACTCTGGGTTCAATCTAGAACCTCTGGGTGCTCATGAGAGGAATGCAGAAATCAGTATGATTCAGAGGAATCAAGATTCCTGGTCTCTGTGTTACACCCTGGAAGGGCACCTGTGACTGGTTTCTTTAATAAATATCTTTCAGATTTCATATCCCTGAACTGGCAACATTTTACACATAGGCTTATCTTCATGGGTAAGGTGTAATGAAAGAGAGGGCCTCAATGCTGTTGTATATTAGAATTAGCTTTTTAGAATCCTGTCTGAGGTCAGGACCCAGATAGCTGGCGTTTTTAAAGTCCTCAAGCAATTCCTGTGTACAGCCACATTTGAAATGGCTGCTCCAAACCAGAAGCTCTAAATCTTAATTACCCAGGGGGCTTTGCAAGATGATGGATACCAGCCTGGAGCTCCTGATTAATTGAGTCTGGGATAGCTGGAGAATTAGCATTTCTAACAAGTTTCCAGGTTGTGTGGCCTGAGAACCACAGTTTGAGAACCGCTTTAATTTAGAGCAATGAAAAGGAATGGTTGTTGGGAAAGAGTAGTGGTTCTTCCTATTTACTCATTAACCTGTCTACTCTGAATTTTGAAGATTGTAAATAGGGATCTCACATGGGAGATGGCAACTGCCTACCTTTAAAGATGGTCTTGGAATGACAAAATCATCCTAAAATGGTCTGGACCAACTGGGAAAATACGTCTCTTTCTAGGATCTCTCTCTGTCCTCCTTTTCTTCTCTGTTTATTTCTTTGTTAAGAAAGGCTTGAGAGGAAGACTATTAAAATACTAAAACGCAGCCCAGGAAATCAGGTGCACTCAAAATGCTTTTAATTCTGAAGAAAATGTGACATTTAAAAATGAGTTTTTGCAGAAAGCAATTTCAAATAATATTGGTATTTTTGATGGAACAACTCTCTGTAGTTAGTCCAAAGAACTATTATATAAGAAATAAGAATGTTTGAAACTAATATTAAATATAACATACTTAAAATGTGTCTGTACTATGCATATTAACATCAGCAAAGAGGATCATGCCTAGAACTTCATTACTATGATTGTTTATGAAGCAATCCAATACTACACATCCCACTTCTCCTTCAGGCCATTTTGTTTAAAATTGATGTTCAGGTGTTTATGATACCCATTCTAAATACCTTTCAGAAGCTTTGTATTCAACCAAAGGAATACCCTTGTCACTAGCCCTGCCTAACACACATCGTTTAATAAATGAAAATTTCCTGAATGGCCGTAGAATCCCAGGAAGCAAATTACTATGAGAGTACTCCAGACACTGGAGTGTTGGGTTTCAATCAACACAGATATTTTTGCGGGAAGCAGTGAAGGCAACTGGGCAGAATCTATAGAACTAAGATAGGGATTTGGCCAGTGTTTACTAAATTTTGAGTCCACATTCTCCGAAAAACCAGTATCTTTTAGTAATGCTATTTTTCCTCTCACTAAAAAAAAAAGAACTTAATTTTTTAAAAAAAGAGTAGGTCTAGGATCACAGCAAAATTTAGAGGAAGGTATAGAGATTTTTATATACCACAAAGACATGGCATCCTCCATTCTCAACATCCCTCTTGGAGTAGTACATTTGTTATAATCCATGACTCTACACCTCAACGTACATAGTTTACATTAGGATTTACTCCTGATGTTGCATATTCTATAGGTTTGGGGAAAAGTGTAATGACATGTATATATGATAATAGAGTATATTCTCTGCCCTAAATTTTGTCTGTACTCTGAGTATTCCTTGTTCTTTGCTGAAATTCCTGGCAACCACTAATCTCTAGTGTTTCTGTATTTTACTTTTCCTGCAGTGTCATATAATTGGGATCAGGGAGTTTATAGCCTTTTTAGGTTGGCTTCATTTGCTTAGTAATATGCACTTAAGTTTTTTCCATGTCTTTTCATTGCTTGACAGCTCATTTCTTTTTTATGCTCAGTAATAACACATTGTCTATGTATAACTTCCCTTTCATTTTTTGATTCCTGCGTGTAGCTATTTTATTTTTTGTTTTGTTCATTTATAGAACCTGAGAATATAGGAAAGATTCTTATTATAAGTGACTATGCTTTTGTGACCAGAAGTTTATAAACTACCCAAAGTTTGTGGAAAGAAGGCTCTTTTAAAGAAGGAGGGAGCAAGGTGGGCAGGAAACCTGCATTGCCCTTTGTGACCTTGTGGCTCTGGCAAGTTAATGAATGTGAAAGTTCACACATCCTCTCACAGGGCTCTTATGACTACTAAATGGGAAAGCTGGGGAGTAATTTCTGCCACAAGGTTGGTTCTATGTGAAAATGCTGGTTCTGTCACTCCCAGTTCCTTGAAGTGTTATTCCATTTAGTATGTATTTACTCAGAGCCTTTGGAGTGACAGGCTTTGGAAAAAGAGACATGTAAGACAGTTCTTTCTTCAGAAGGACTTCATTATGGAAGAGAAAGATAGAGTAATAACCATACATTTTATTGCTCCTACTTTAGAGGGAGTAAATAGGGGTAACATGCTTTCCTGGGGAGAAGTAACCTCAGGCGCAAAGATTAGGCATTGGGAGGACCTACCTACTAAATCTCTTCTAGGAGATCACCATTTTGTGGTACTTGCTATCCAGTGTCTGCACTGTCATAGCTTACATTTTTGTCTGATTTCTTTTATTTGTTTGGAGTGAGGGAAGCTGTATTCCTACTGGTCTGGATGGGGGCAGACTCATGAAAGAATATTTAAAGTAAATTATTAAAGATATTTGAACTATGAACATTTTTCTCTGTGGAATTTCCTCCAAGATATATGAATCTGGGGAAACTTTAGAAGTAGATTTCTGAGAATATGAGACTCAGATTGTTCTGTTTCCTCCTAGTGAGTAGGTGATTAAGTATCAGTTTGTGCAAATTTTCTGCAGTCAGTGCAGGATGCATATAACTATACACTTCTCAAATAGTCTCAGTTTTATTCTTCCAGTAAAAGCCCTTCACAGACACATTCTCTTATTTTTTTATTTTTTATTTTTTTTATTTTAGAAACATAAAAGTACAAAAACATATTGACAAACAGATACCCATTACCATAGAAAATAGTACAATCACAACTAATCTATAGACAAGGTGATATGGTCTCAACAGTAGTTGTTGCTTTATCCATTGATATCTTCGAATTGTAGATGTATGGACCCATATACAGACATGCAAATTTAGTCAGACTGTTGATCCTCTCAACAACAGAAA
>PVLD010016180.1:0-45854 GCA_004027595.1 Dinomys branickii | reverse complement strand
AGTGTTCAGTCACCCATTAAGGTTCAGCAGCAACCCTCCAGGCAGCATCCTATTAAGCTCAGCTGTGCCAGAGCCAGCATCCCAGAAAGTCTGGCAGGAAACCCAACACGCACTTTCCCAGAGTTCTGCCTGTGTTCTAGCTGATTCCCCAGTACGTTTCACTGGCAACCACCCAACAAGAGACTACTTCCTGGGTGCTTGTTAGCCGCACCTCAGAGGCTTCTCCTCCACCCACAAAGGGATAAAGGCCACTCCCAGACCCACCCCTTCCTTGGGCATCTGCCTGCACCAGAGCCATCAGCTTCACGCTCTGCTGGTACTAAATTCCCACATGCTCCTTAGCACTTATAATTAATCTCTACTTATTACTTAATGATTCTTTCTTTAAATGGTTTTTTTACTTTTTTCTTTTTTTTTTTTTTTTTTTTTTTTTTTTTTTTTTTTTTTTTTTTTTTTTTTTTTTTTTTTTTTTTTTTTTTTTTTTTTTTTTTTTTTTTTTTTTTTTTTTTTTTTTTTTTTTTTTTTTTTTTGACTTTTTGAGGCAGGGTCTCCCTCTGTAGTTCAGACTGGCCTTGAGCTCACTTTGTAGCCTAGGCTGGTCTCAAACTCGCAACGATCCTCCTGCCTCAGCCTCCTGATTGTTGGGATTACAGGGGTGCACCACCACGCCTGGCTCTTTAACTGTTTAAAAAACTTTTCTTGTTCTGATTATTAGGTTGTTTGTTTTGTTTCCTGGCCAGTCCCCAAATGATACAGTGATTTTTAATTTTTTAATAAAAACTAATATATACACTATTATAATAATATCTAGATTTGCATTTGGTAAAATTTTGGAAGCTATCATAAGTTTGAGACTTGTTATTACCTAAGAGGCCAAAATAAAACCACTAAAATATCCAAATCTAAAAATATATTTCCTTAGTTTCCAGTTTTATGCATGGGGATCATTCTGAAAAGAAAGATGGATTTCTTTCTTCACGAACTAGAGAAGAAAGCTGAATTTAATAAGCACACAAATCCCTAGATTCCAGTTTTGTATATTACAGAGGATAAAAATTGATCCTCAGGATGTCTCAATACAGATCACGACACACTCCTTACACGTGGTTGCTCGTATGTATAAGCCTTCAGAGCAGGGCACATCCACTGCTAGTAGCTTAAACAGGATTAGGCATGGGTGCTTTCTAGTTAGAATGTGGCATTTCATAGGCCCCACGGCTCTTATGGGATGTTACATGCTTTAATGCAAAACATACAATAAATCTTCATATGACAAAGATTTTTTCTTCTCTTAAAAGAACTGTTTCAGTTGCATGGTATACATGTTACTATGATTCCCCATCCTTAACTTTCACAGGCTATAAATAATTCCTAGTACTCATCAGCCTTGTAACTTCACTTAGCTGAAGAGACAGTGTCATCTGACCCACACTACACACTATAGTTCTTGAAAGCTGTGCACATACGTCCTTCAATCGTTTTAAAGAACAATTAAAGTCAAAATTTTAAAGAGAGCCCTACATTCATAGTAACTTCTGAAAAAAAAGTAAAAAATAGCACTCTTTATTCTTTCACTGCTGCTTATTAAATATTTTGACAGTGTTATCCCAATGGAAACACTTTCAAAAGTGGAAAGAAATGGGACAGTAATGGGAATAATTCCCACACTAAGCCATCACGTGTATTTCAGGCAGGCTGGATCAGAGAATAAAGGGAAATATAACAAAAAAGCACCCTCTACACTTGGATTGTGTGGAGGTAGAGATTGTTCTTCATTGACAAGACCAGAGTTTTCTCAGAACTGTTATTATTGTCAAGTGGCTATCTCATGTCTTCCTCTGTAAGGCTCCTGCTACTTGTCATCAGGTCCAAACCCTTCATTGTGGCAAGTGTGAATGCTAAGATCAATGTAGGTTACGCCCAGGGTCCCTTGGTTAATTGCTGGACCTAGCTTTAGTGCACTAGGAACTGCAGGTCCCATCCTCCAGGTCAGTGTGGAAATCCTGGAGCTGAGGCTTCTTGTGTGCCCCTCAGGTCCAGCCTTCCCTGCCTTCCAGCGGAACCCCACGTTTCAGATGTGCACATTGCTGCGTGCCCTCTGCAGCCAGTTGTGGCCACAAGACTACTCTGTGTGTAAGAGGCAAACAGAACTTTTGTGTAGATCCCAAGAATTATGCTTAGAGGTATAAGGTATACTCTTTTCTATCACTTGGATATTTCCTACTGGCTTAATTGTAATTTAACAACGGTCACGCTAATGGCCATCTTGCACCCTGAAACAAGGAGAACGGGTCTTTAACATCATAGAGTCACCCTACCAGGCTTGGGTGCTTACCTCCAGAGAGAGATTTTCTTCTTTAAGTCCTTAATAAAAGCCCATCCTAACTCTAACTGGTACTGATAATTTTAGGTCCAAAAATCTTGTAGCTGCTCTTCTGAGCTAAAAAGCACACCCTCATGTCCTTGTGATAGATCCAGCAAAAGATTGAGACTTCGCTACTCAAAGTGGGATCCATTAACCAGCTGCAATGACGTCAGCTACAAGTTTAATAGAAACCCAGACTCTCCTTACAAAACTTGAGTCTGCACATTTATAGGATTCTGAGTAATGAGTGTGCACATGTAAATCTGAGAAGCACAGGTCTAAAATAACAGAGTTCTGGTCAGTTCCGCTGACTTGTGCCTACGGCATTGGCTACTGAATGTCACAGACATGATTCTTTGCAGGGTTCTTCCCCTTAAGAGCAACAAATAATGTGGACTCTGGCAAGATGTCCAAATTCTATTTCAAGTGTGATAATCATTTGTAGATAGCTATCAGGTGAAGTTCTATATGTAAAGTTTTACAGTCACCCAAACACAATTGTAAACATTTTTCTCTGCCTCAGGAAGCTTTAGGAACACAAAATGTCAACAATGTTTGAACATCAGGAAATATTTGTCTGTTTTACTTTTGTTGTATAATAATACCTTGCACAAATAGACACATTTTAATCCAGAGGCATATTTTTTAGTCCCAGTATGGATTTTTTCCACATGCTGTTGTATATTTGTACAAAAAGAGGCAAAAGCCCTCTGCAATGGCTTGAAATGTCTTGGAGCTGTCAGATAAATTTGACTTGGTCATAGAGCAAGTCAGAGAAAGAAATTAGACCACCGTGAGTCCAGACCCTGAAAAGCATCTTCAAACAGACTGTTATAAGGGGAAGACTGAAGTGTAACCATGGAAAGTAAAATTCTTCTTGAAGTGTTAACTGATATCTCTTATAATTATTAGAAATAATAATAATTATCTCAAATGTAGTAATGTTCAAGGGTGGGCACCAATAAATAAACTAAAAGGAGCAGCTCCCCAAAGAACTGGGCTTTCTCACCTATTTCTGACTTTTGTCTTGGGGAGGCATTGCTGACTCTCTGGTTCTGTCTGGTGCTTTCCATGACATACCACGCAGCTGTGGCTAAAGACATGAGGGAACTCAAGGCAGATAGACTGAAGGTAGCAATTCAAGATTTTCAAATACTAGTTAAATAGAGTATTATATGTTTCTTATATAGTTAGCTAAATCTTTATTTAATATAATTAACAGATAGGAAGTACCCATATTTAAAATGCACAATGTAGCAACTCCTGATACACACACCAAACCATCACCAGAGTCAAGGCCATGAGCGTAGCATATCTCACCAGTCCCCAAAGTTTCCTCCCCCAGTTTTGCAACCCCACCCACTTACACCCCTGAACCCCAAGCCCTGTCTGGAGGTACAAACTGGTCTGCTCCTCATCACTGGATTAGTTTGGATTCTCTAATAATATTTGTCTAGCTTCTTCCTCTGACAATAGTGTTTCAGATAATTATCCATGCTGTTCATGAATTGACAGTTGTCTCTTTTGCTTGCTGAGTAGCATTCCATTACAAGGACATACCATAAGTTACTTACCCATTCACTTGATGATGAATCTCTGAGTTGCTTCTTGCTTCCAAATTTTAGCTTTGAAAAATAAAGTTGTTGGGAATATTTGTGTGGACATATTTCTGTTAATATTCACTTGTGTTACTTTATGGTATAATGTCTGGGACTTACAAGTAAATTTTTAAATTTTTAAGAAACTACCAAAATACTGTTTCCATTTTAAACACACCAGCAATACACTAGGGTTCAAATTTCTCCAACTCCTCACCCACACTGCTGTCCTTTTTTTCATGATATCATTTCAGTGAATGAGTAACTGTGTCTCATTGTAATTTTAACTCACTTTTCCCTAATGATTATGTTTAGCTTATTTTCTTATGTTTATTTGCCATGTGTGTATTTTTGGTGAACTGTCTGTTCAAACTCTTCAACCTTTAAATGTGTCACTCACTTTATTATATTGCATTAAATGAATTGTTTCAATATCCTGGATATAAGTCCTTTACAAACATGTGCCTTGCAAATACACATTTCTAGTTTTTTAGGCTAGTTTTACACTCTCTTAGTGATGTCTTTCAATTAAATAAGCTTCTTAATTTTGATGTGGATTTTCTCTAGCTTTTCTTTTTTTATTGGATTATATTTTTGATGTGTCTAATCATTGCAGAACTTAAAATTATGAGAGTATCCTAGGTTTTCTTACAGTTTTTTCATATTAGAGATCTTGGACCTATTTCAAGTTAAGATTTACATGTTGCAGGGATAGGGCTCTTTCTTTTTTTCTTTCTTGCTTTGTTTTGCATATACAGTAACTGTCCAACTGTTGTGGCGTATTTTGGAATTATTATCCCTTCTCTACTGAGTTTTTAAAAATCACTTCATCGTGTAGGTTTGAATTTGTTTCTGGATTCCTTGTTGTATTCTGTTGTTCTATTTCTCCATCCCCTCTCAATACAATATTGTTCAATTACTGCAATAAATATTGAAAACAAGTACTGTAATTCTTCTAACTTCACTATATCTCTTAGTAGAATTTTCTGTTATTTATGTTTCCATATGTATTCTACAAATAAGCTTATTAAGGTCTACCAAATATCTATTGGAATTTGTATTAGAATTTAATTGAATGTATGGATCAATTCAAGAAAAAATGGCACTTTAAGAATATCAACTAGTGCCAACAGTGACCATGGATCATCATTTTCACAACTGATCAGAAGGGGAAAGCATTCAAGCTTGTAGAATTATGATTGTTAACTGTAGGTTTTCCCAGATTCCTTTTGGGGGGTTCATATATCCCTTTATCAGGAATGCCTCCTTTATTCAGACTTTTCTGAGAATTATAAGAAAAAATATATAATTTCTCAAAGGCTTTTTGACAAGAAAATTGTGTGGTTTGTTTGTTTGCTTTTTAATTTTTAATTAATATTTTGACTTACAATTACTGATCTTAAATGTTAAATGAAATTTGCAGTCTCGGGATCAAATACACTTAAGTTGTATTACCCTTTTTTAAAATATCAGTGGATTCTACTTGGAAAATTCTGTTGATACTTTTGTATTTAGGTTCATGACAGTTCTTCTCATATCATTTTTATCTAAATAATACCTTTTCTGAAAAATAAATTGATAAGTGATTTAGCGTCTTCCACATTCTGCAAGTGTTTGTATAGACTTAGTATTATCATAAGTGAAGCCACATCAGTGTAGAGTTCTTTATGGTTTGTGTATATTGAGCGGTGGATTTTAAGCTGTAATTCAATCTTTTTACTAGATATAAGTTTCTTCAGATTATCTTATGTAATCTTTGGCAGTTCATGCTTTTTAAGAAATGTGTTTTTTCTTTCCTCTTTTGATGAGATTGGGTACTAGTTTAACAATTTTATCTATTCTTTCAAAGAACCAACTTTTTGATTCATTGATTCTTTGTATTGTTTTCTTAGTCTCAATTGCATTAATCTGTGCTCTTGTCTTTTATAAATTATAATTTTATAATTATAATCTCTTATAATTTCTGTCCCTGTACAAATTTTGGGTTTGACTTATTCTTCTTTTTCTAGAAGTTAGGGGCTCAATATTAGGTTGTTTATTTGAGCTCATTCTATTTTCCACATGTGAGAGATCATTACTATAAATTTCCCTCATAGGAATGCTTTCCCTATGTCCCGTAAGATAAGCACATGCCCATCGACTGAGGAATGGATAAAAAAGATGTGGGTTTTTTTATACAATGGAGTACTACTCAGCCACAAAGAAGGATAAACTTGAGACTTTTATGGGTAAATAGATGCCACTTGAGACCATACTCATAAGTGAAATAAATCAGACCCATATGGATAAACATTGCATCAGCTGAACAAATAAGTAAGATCCAAAATGTACAATAGACACTGGGAACTGAGAAGAAACTGTCTAAAAGAAAAGAAACTAATGCGGGAAAGGAGAAAAGAAGGAAAAGGGATTATACATATATATATATGATAGTTAAAATAGTTGTACAGCTTGTTTCTCTCAGTTCATTGAAAAGAAAGATTGTGCTAATATTGTCTAGACATTATTTCATGCCTATATCTTATACTCTGAGTAACTACTTGAAGGTAACAATGTGCAATGTACTAATTATTGTTACTTTCCTATTAGCCTGATTTGACACTTTGTTTTATTTTATTTCTATTTTTCTCCTCTTAAAAGAAAAAGAGAGAGAAACTGTGATGGGGAAAAGGGAAAGGAAGGAAGGGAAAAGGAAAAGAAAAAAATATATATAAACATATTCACAAGATAGTTAAGATAGTTAAGCTAGTTTCCCTTAGTTAACTGAAAAGAAAGGCCTGTGATCATATTGTCTGAAAAATATTTCATGCCTATATCTTGTACTCTGAATAACTACTATGTAGACAACAATACGCAACGTGCTAGTTTTGTTACTGTCCTACTGGCCTGTTTTAAAGCTGCTTTATTGTTTTTTTTTTACTTGTCTCTTTAAAATAAAAAAGAAATGTGTCCATTTTATCTCAGCTGCCAAATTTATTGGTAAAACGTTATTTATAATATCCCTTTACTATCTTTCTAGCATGTAGCAGCTGTTTCTACGTCAACACAAAATTTCTAATGTTGATCGTTGGTGTTATTTCTTTTTGTTCTGATCAACTGGAGATTCCTTGAAGAACTATCTTTGAACAGTCTCACCAATTTTCCCTTTTTAAAATTTTATCTCTCGCAAAAATAGTCATTATTTCTCTATACTTGCTTATTCTGGCTTTATTTTGTGCTGCTCCTAGTCTCTCAAGACAGCATCAGAAGTCAATAATTTGAGCATTTTTTCTAATACAGACATTTACAGCTATAAACTTTTCTTTAAGCACCGCTTCACCCATGTCCCACAAACGTTTATATGTTGCAGTCTCATCTTCATCCTTATTTCACCTTTGCTTTTTCCTTGGCCCACATTTTACTTGGACCTATATACAATTATGTTACTTGATATCATACTAGATTATTATTTTTCCTTTAAACGTCAATTATCGATAAAATGAACAATAATGAAAACATTCTACATTTAATCACATACAAGGGCTGATCATGAAATACAGCCTGTTAGTTTTTTTCAAGAATTATTACAGTGAAAGACACTTTGCCTTTAGTCCTCCTCAGCATACTCACCCTTGCTTCAAATACACTTACCTCGACATTCTTATCACTTTCTGAGGCAGTTCTGCAAGTTGTCCTTCACGAGCATCTTTATAAAGTGTGATCAAATATACAGTGACTGTTGCTGCCCAATAGCATCCAACGAAAGGCAGGACCGTAACGACATCACAATGTGTCCTCACCCACGTCGTTCACAGAATCTGCACCGTGTACTTCACACTCTTTGCAAAGTCAAAATGACCACGAAAGGCAAATGTTTTGAATGGATTCAGGACACTGAAGCAGCCAACACAGCTCAACTGGAGACACTCACGAAAGAGGACTTCCTTAACTGTTTCAGAAAGCGGCAAGTAGGATGGGATGTGTGTGAACTGAGGAGGACTGTTTGGGGGACATTATTGGTATAATAAATGTTTTATTTAAACACTCACCATATCTTTTGATCATATGCCATATTTACTATTTCAAAAGTGCTTTATTCCTTTATGTGGATCCAGATTTCCACGTAGTAATGTGATTCTTCTTCCAAAGGATTTTCTTTAACGCTTCTTAGAGTGTGGGGTCGATGGCTATGAATCGTTTTTCCTTTTCTATGTCTAAGAAAAATTCATCTTATTTTTTTAAAAAATACTTATACTGGATAGAAAATTCTAAAATAATTTCTTTCAGTGATTTAAACATTGCTCTACTATCCTCTAGCTTGTGTTGTTTCTCACAAGAAATGTCATCGTTCTTACGTTGTGCCTGTACGTGTATGTTTCGTTTCTTTTCTGCCTACTTAAAATATTTTCTTTTATTACTGATTTTAAGCAGTTTAGTTCGGAGAAGTTATTTTTGTGCTTCTTGTGGTTAAATGTACATTTTTCTCATCTTCTCTTATCTCTGAATATAGAACTGTCATTATATGTGGAAATGTTTCAGATTTTAGGGAGATTATTTCAGGTAGGAATATAAACACCGTACCTGTTACTCCATGTCGCCTGAAAAATTAATATTTTTAAATCTTTATGATGTAAAAAGCAAATAGAGGAGGATTTGAATCTAATTGCTACCATTTACTAATACTTATATAATGTTTATAAGCTTGATTTTCCTATCCTGGGAGGAATAGCTGAGAACGAAATGAGATATATGTATGGATCTATACCTAGACGTCCCCCCAAAGCCTCAGACAGTCATAGGTAGGGCACTTTGGAGGTGGCTGGATCTAGAGTGTGATATGGTGGGACTAAGGATGTGACACTAGGACTGATTTATGGTGCGATGCTAGGATTAAGAGTGCCCCACCCTGGACATGAAACCCCTGCCCTCGGGACGGGTAACCTGGATAGAATGTAAGGGACAGAAAGAGGCCTCCACGGCTGCTGCTTGCTGCTCTCTGCTTCTTTGCTATTTCACTGGTGTGCTGCCTTCTGCCACCATGGACTGTTTCTCATCTGATGCCCTCTGCCAGCCACCCTGCCTTGGAACCACCCAACTATGAACTGAAACTTCTACAAACTGAGCTACAATAAACGTTTCCTCCTTTCACTTGAGTGTCGAGTATTTTGTCTCGGCAACAATGAAAAGTAACTAAGCATCACATATACAAAGTACACGATAAGTACTAGACATTCTTATTGGTAAAAGCAATGAGGCAAGGGCTCAAAAACATTCCCAAAAAAACGTTTAATAGCACGTAATTAATGAAAAGTATTAAGGCATTTTATGTATGAGTACTTCCATGATATTTTAGTGCCGATTTTATAAATTTATCTATTATTCTTTGCTTTGACCTAAAATCTCTGTGTCTTTCAGAATTTCTCCCTCTTTTTCCAAAGGAAGACTTCCTTCCTTTCTTCCTCATTGTATTTTACATGAAACTTGATGGAGAACTTGGAAGAACTGGGATGGAATTTGTCAGCTATAGAGAGAGACTGATTTTTTAGTATTGACTACCCTGAATTTCCTTACTCTTTCTCTATTGAAAATGATAAGGACAGCGGCATCTTAGGTATTATGTGTTATTTCTGCTGCATATGGAGAAAAGTCTGTTCCCGACGCTAGGCTGTGACAGCAGACTTCTTGCCCACACCTTCACTACCAACTTCTTTGGGGAAAACCTCACCTTACCACATTTTGACAGACAGTTACACCAAATGGAAAATATACAGAATTCTTAGTGGTTTCAAAAACAATCAATCTGACTATCCTAGAAACTTTCATTTATGGAAACTGATCTGTCAGAATATTTTTCTATGTTTCAAAAGTTAATTTTGGCGCTGTCTTGCTACATTCTAAAATATACCAGGTCCTTTGTGATTAAGAACTCCTCATTTTTCACTTAGGGGGTAATCCTTAGTTCAAAGGAACGGGAAGAAACAGCTGTATGACTGAGAACTAACAGCTGATTGAAAGTCGGTAAGTATTTTGGAAGAAAGTCTCTATGTGGTGAAAAAATGCCAACATGATGCCAACAGCAAAAAATACTATTAGAGTAGAAATTACTTCTCTGTGTCTTGGTGGATGGTGGGACTAAGGAGGGAACCTCAGGATGTCACTTAATATGCAGAATTTTTTTGGGTTTTGGATGGTAGTCAGTGGAGCGAAGGGTGGTAGCAGTGCTGGTGGAGGACGAGGAGGATGAGCTTTCTTTTTTGCTGGGTTGAAGCACTTGGCGTTACGTTAGCACAATGTTCGACCCTCTCCCTGTCAGATCCGGCACAGGTCCTGAGCACCTACTTTCTTCTGAGCACCTTGTCCGCAACTTTGGTTAAGCCCTTTAGAATTACTCAGCAATTCAGTTTCACTTTCTGGAAGCCTGTCATGGTTATGAAATTTAACTCAGGAGATTACAAATTAGTACATATTAACGTGTTAGAAAAAACACGCCAGATTAAGAAGCAGCGTTACCATCATGGTAGTTCTAGGAACACTGAATTTTTGGTAGAAGATGAATGAATCCTAAAATGGTTAAATTTGAAATCTTATGTCTAATTTTATTATAATTTAAAGATTTAGTAATTCACAGATGATTTTGGTTAATGGTATCATTAATTAAAATTAATTTTATGAAATATCTCAATTAAAGCTTTAGACTATTATGAACTTGGAAAAGATTTGACAATATCATGTCTGTTTCTATATTTTTGTAAGACAAGCATAAAATTCAATTAAGTAAGTTAGAACAGCAATCATAAAAACCATGATAGTAATAATGCATTAAGAAATTGCATGCTTTTTTCTCAGTACTAAGCATTAAACCTAAGGCTGTAGCCTTCACAATGAACCACATCTCCAGCCATTATTCCTTGTTATTTCTTTTTCTTTTCTAATTTATATTTTGTTTTGTTTTGTGAGACAAAGTCTTACTAAGTCATTAAATTACCCAGCATTGGCTCAAACTTGGATCTTTCTGCCTCAGCCTCCCAGAGTACAGGAATTGCAGATTTTCAGTACCACACTGGGCTGCCATTTGGGACTTTCTACAAGGAGATAAGCATTTCTCGTGATGTTTAGGCATACTGATTAAAATAAAGATCCAGAAATTAGAAAAATAGTTTTAAGAACATCTTTAAGGAACTTACTGGTGAATCTTAATGATTATAGACATTAAAGGTTTTGTCTTGAAAACAGTGAGTCAAGGATGAGTAATTGTTTTAGTTATCACAGGTTATATTGTTAAACTAAAGATTAGTGTTTTATTTGGTGAAATTAGGTATCCTTATGAGACACATGTACCTTTTAATCAAAGCCTCCCTAATATATAAATCTATTACTACCCTTTTATTCACTAGTTATGCAAGAGTCTTTGGTAAAAAAAAAGAAATTTTCATGTGAATTTAAATAGACAAGGGAAGGGGAGTATATTGTGTAGATAAAAGGAATTAGCTTTCGCTTTTATAATTTCATAATTTTAAAACCAAGACAGACAAGTGTAAGATGAAATCTCTTTAAATATTACATACATTTTTGCAAGTTTCTTAGCAGAAATAAATTCATTTTGATAATTACATGTGGACAAGAAATGAGCTTTGAAAGCTGCTCATCTTCCAAACTTACAATTTAGAATGTACAGTAAGTTTTCCAAATAAACCCTTAGCGGATGTTGTACTAAAATTTGTGAAGAACAGGCAACAGCAAAAGAAACCCTCATTCCTACAGGGCTCACTTTAGGTTAATTCCACCCTACATAACATCTGCTTGGAACCAGAGCAGAAAAGGCTTGACAGTCCAGCATAGGATAGTCACGCATCCACACACAAATCCCTAGGTCCTTCTTGTATCCTCCCTGTAAAGGGTGGTCTGGGTTAGGAGGGCCTGTAGCGAATTAGAAGCCCACTCCAGTTCAGAAGACATGACATCCTCAGAATTTTGTGCCCTTCATGTTTGTGTATGGTGCTGCTGAGCTCTCAGGGCAGGTGGTCCAGCACAAACTTAAGATGGCCTTAGAGAAAGAGTAGCAGACTGGATGCCAGGAGGATGAATTTACATGACAGATACGTCTCGTTTAGTTCCCCAGGGAAAAGTTCTAAAACCTCCAAATCACCAATCTTTGCAGTATGCAACTTTCTTCTTCCCCATATCCTCTCCATGTGCTGTGGCCTCAGCCCTCACCACTTTCCACACTCATGTGCCTGTCCAGCTGAGGACCTCATGAGGAAGAGGAGGGCTGAGCTGGATTTACACCTGGTCCATCCACTCATGCATGATCAAGCTTATGTCACGGGACCTTTCTGCCCTTCAGATATGAGTCCAGGAATTCACCCCCTGAAACAGGAACTCACTGCAGTAGTTGCCATCTTAACAAAACTGATTAACAGCTATAATGCATTGGTGGTAAAGGCAACTAACAAACAGTATTAAGAGCATTAAGAGGCCTGAATAAGTGGAGCATATTTCTGAATAGAAAGATTATTTTTTGAAAAAGAAGCTTCACTGTAGCATCACTTAAGTACCATATAGGAAAACTCTTTTTAAGTGTAGATTCAATGAGTTTTAGTGAATTCATAGTTTGGCAACCTTAACTGAAATTTACTTTTAGGCTTAATATAATTCTATTCAAACTCTGGGCTTTTATGGGGTAGGATAGGAACTTGAAATAATGTTTCTAAGGTTCATTTGGAATAATAATGTGTAAAAGTCAACAAAATGTTTAGAAAAAAGAAGAGGAATAAAGATAAATTTATCTAAACATTTACTAAATATCTCTAAATGTAAATGTGATATTGCCCCAAAATTGACCAGCATGCCTCCTCAGCATGTATGAAGGCCTGGGTTTGATCTGCAGCATCTTTAAAACTTAATTCTAGTTCTTCAAGCTGATAGTTTTGGAAAGTCATTCTAGATCAAGGATGCCACTGTCTTTGGCAGAATCTGTATTTTGCCCTTTAATATACAAAAACATGATGGCTGTAACCCCAGTACACTGACCTGACTTGAAATGGAGTGAAAGTATCTTGTGCTCCCCAAGCAAGAACCCATGGACAGGTTCGCAGGCAGGGCTGGGTCCAAATGAAGCCCCACTTCTCCACTTTTAAGGTATTTCTAAGACCCATTTAATGCAACACTACCCAGGAGAGTGGCACTTGAGCCTGTGGAAACCATGTTTGGAGGGAATCAGGAAGACCTTGAGACCTTGAGGAGCAACCCAACAGACCACCTGCATTTTCATTTCCTGCATTTAAAAACATTATTTTTATTATTATTGTATGTTTGAAATACACAATAATTACATTCACCTTGGAGAAATACTATGTACATACACATATCACATCTTAATTTTATTCTCCTTTCCCACCTATTCTCTTCTCTTCTCTTTTTCAGATCCCCTTCCCACCTCTATAAAGTGTACCATACTGTTTCTTATCATCTCTCTTCTTTTTATTTTTTATATTTTGGGTTTATCATATAAGAGAAAGCATGCAATATTTAACCTCCTGTGTCTTTTTTATTTTACTTTGTACCATGGTTCAAGATCCATACATTTTCCTACAAATGACTCAGATTTATCCTTCTTTATGGCAAAGTAGTGCTCTATTGTGTATATTTACTACACATTCTTTACCCACTCATCTGCTGATGGACATAGAGGTTACTGCCATAGTTTAGTTATTATGGGGTTATAGGGTTTGCTGCTATAAACATGGGTATGCAAGAATCACTGTAATATGGTATCTTTAGCTCTTTAGGAAAGATACACACCGAGAGATATAGCTGGATCAAGTGAAATTCCATTTTTAGTTTTTGAGGTCTCTCTTTATTGATTTCCATAGTAGTTGTATTAGTTTACATTCCCATCCATGCCAAATCCTCACAATCTGACCAGTATCTGTGGTTTTATGAGTCATAATGGTAGCCATTCTTCAAGATGTACAAATTGCCAATAAGGACTGAAAAAATATGCCCTGTAACTTTGGTCATTAGAGAATGAAATTCAAGACCACTTGGACTTTAAGAGAATCCTTTAGTTGGAAATTTCTATCTCTCCCATGGTAGGAGAATAGGGAAAAGATGAAAAATAAGAAGGAGGGAACAGAACAAAAGGAGAAGAAAAACCAGACAGAAAGCACTTAGAGTTTTCAGATTCTATGTAATGATTTACAAGGATTGCTTCATTTAATCCTTCTATCACTATTACCTGAGAATTGGCATAAACTCCATGTTATGCATGAAAATGCTAAGAACTGACAAGATTTTTTAATGAAACTTGCTGTACATCCAGCAGTCCATATGCTGACCAGTCAATGTCTGGTCTGTGAATGTTTACAATACTACACTGTCCTTCCCGTCTGCCCTGCTTCATTCTATATGACCAGGGATCTATTTAGTTTTTCCTCTCATAAAGTTTACTGCATGAACATGAAAGTAGTTTTCTTTAAGGGGGTCCGCCTGGTGAGAAGAGTGTTCTGGAAAAGCTGACTTACTAGAAAAATAAAGACTCTCTAAAGTTCAGTATCCACTGAGCTTACTGTAGTCTGGGTGCTTCTACCTATCTAAGCCTAATTTTTGTCTCCACTGCTCAGCTGATGCTACTGACTGGTGCTTCTTTCCAAAGCCTGTCTGACACTCTGACCACGCCCTTCAGCTCAAAGATCTCCATCATAGTCTTGGCGATGGTACAATAAATACTTAAACCAAAAATTTTATTTCCTGATCTGTCATTGGTATTCTCAGAAACAAACCTGAGTTATGTATATCCAGTGTTCACGATACAGGTACTTTTCTTAACTATTTAAGCATTACAAAATATATTACTTAAAGTAACTTCTTAGGAAACTATCACTTTATTCAAGGATATAAGTTGATACTTCTGATTATAAAAGTCTCCGAACTAAGAAATGCCCCAAGCTTAACCATCAATATGTCTCTTTTGTGAGAGTAAAGCTTTTTTCATTGGAATCCTTAGAGAACTTACACATAGCGTCAGTTTCCCAAGACCTATACCTATTTAATAAGATAGCCACAGAAGACTTTCAGGGTTTCTTTTGCTTTCCTAAATTCTAAAATGCAATAGAAAATACAGTGTGAAGGAATGCAGCATTTCCATATTTAGAGCAACATAAGCCCCTTGACGTCCTTTTCTTAATATTTGTTTCAATGGTTTTAATTTTTATACTAATTCTATATACAAATGAAATGGAGAAAAAACGAGATCTTTGCAGGATGCAAGACTGTAAAGTGAAAAAAAGGGTATCTGCAAAGGTACTGCCCTGCCCCTTGCTTACTTTGTAATTAAGTAAAGAGAACCTCAAACAGAAGCTTTGCCACACACACATACACACCCACCCACCCACACACACACACACACACACATGTGCACGCACACACACACACTGACATAAACTACTGCATTCCACTGTCATCGCAAATGTGAAGTTTAGCTGTCCTGAGGGCAAGTAGAAGGAGCTCCCCAGTTACTCATCTGGATTCCAGTGTCGCATCCTGACAAGTGGACATTTCAGTACACAAAACAGCTCCACAAGTAAAAACCAGTTCCAAGGCGCCTTTTGCAGGAAGGCAGCTCACTGTCCTAACATAGGCATTATTCAGCACCAGATAAGATTCTTCAGTAGAGATACACGCTGAAAGGAAATGTTCCTGTCCTCCTTTTCCAAGATTTCTTTGCTTTGGATGTTCTCATTCAATTAATTATATTTTTACAAAAATATTTTTCATGATTGTAAGTGTCAGTATTTATTTTCCCAGCAATGTGACAGTGAAAGGCAAAGCATACTCCATCCACAAAAAGCAAATGAGAGATGTGCAAATACTCCTCCAATCAGGAAGTTTCTAAAAGATATGTTGTGTCCATATTTAACTGTTGTCAGTAAAAGATTTAAATGGCTTTAAATAAGGTCATACTAATTTACCAAAAACTGTGTGTTTTCTGTTGGGATGATTCAGATTTGTTAAATTATTGCAAAAGACTTTCTTTCACAACACTGAGTTCTTTTTCTGTCCAATATGTCTCTATATTCTTTGGAAATACAGATCTCTCCCTAAACCTCTTTCTGGTTTCCTGAATTTAACCTAAAAAAATTTACATCAAAATTAAGATTGCTTTTGTATCCAAGATATTTGTTTCATATATAATCATGAAAATCATATATTTGACTTTTTCTAGTGTAATTGTGGTATGTACAAAAGAAATGTTAATTCTAGGTGCCTGTTATTTTGTTTCATGAATTTATATTCTGTGTTTATATAGGAAATTATCTCTACTTTTTGTTCCTGTTAACATCAAATTTTTTCTATCACAAGTGGACAAAGTAGTTGTTTTTCTGTAGTAAGCCCTATATTGGGGGAAAGTGGTAATTTGGTAAGTGCTTTCCCACGACTGCTATCAAAATAACCTGGAATTAGACAAACTATGTAATTATATTTAACACATTTGAGTTGATTGATATGATTTGACACTTCTAGATATTGGAATTTTAAAATGCCATCTCTATTTAGGTTGTAAATTTAGTTAAGCATTACTTAAGGCAAAGGCCTCTCAAAAGCCAATATCAAGGCAAAGTTTAGAAATGATATAGATAGGGCAACCCATGGAACATAGTTCAAGGTCATTATGTTAGAGGTTGATTAATTAAAATCACTAAAATAGCTATTCTTGGTGGCTTTTCTCTCCATTTCTGCTTTTTTCTAATTTATAAATATGGGGAAATATTTTTAAAGCACAATTAAAAGCTTGTAAAACATTCTTTAACAACAAAAATAACCCCACTGCCATGTGGGTGAAAAGACTTGGTCTCCCGGAAATTTAGCTCAGTCACTGCCTACAGAGAACTACCAACCCCCAGAGCAGACTATTCTGCTCTGATTTATCCCCATAAGACCTGTGTTTCTCTCTAAGCATGATAGAAGCTCTTTAAACCTAGCCTAGTTCCTAGCTCATAGTAGATATTCAACAAATGTTTACGGTTGAAATGTGTAGTCATACTTTCGAAGTTACTTACTACCTTAGGTAATAGTGATCAATCTCCGCTCTCTTTGCCTCTCTCTGCCTCTATGTCTTTGTCTGTGCCTTTATCCCTCAGTGTCTAGTCTCTTCCTGTCTGTCTGTCTGTCTGTCTGTCTGTCTGTCTCTCTCTCTCTCTCTCTCTCTCTCAGGTAGTGTCTTGGGTTGCTGCCCCAGCTGTCTTAAACTCAAGCAAACTTCCTGCCTCAGTCTCTCAAACAGTTGAAATTATAGGTGTATGCTAACATGTCCAGCTTTAACTTTCAATTTCTAGACAACTTATATTTTTCTAGGCATTTATTATACATTATTTTCTTTCTTTAATCTAGTGTTTTTCAATATGAATTATTCAGGCCAACATCCACATTATCTGGGAATTTTTTTAGAAACATTAATTGAAGACCCCACTCCATAATGAATGAATCAGAAACACTGGGTTGAGTTTCCACAATCTATGTAAATTGCTTAGTAGAAATAAACAGAGTGTTGCTAAATTGCCACAGAGGACTCAAATGTGCAGTCTTCCTGCCTCAGCCTCCTGAAGTGTTAGGATTACATGCATGTATTAGGATTACGTGCATGTACCACTGTACCCAGCTTACAATCTATGTTTTATCAAGCCCTCCAAATGTTCTCATGACTGCTAAACATTTAGAAAAATTGCTCTAATCAGAACATAAATTTTGCTCCCTGAAAAGAACAGTATTATAACAAATAAATCAGTAGGAAAATGAGAATGTGTCTTCTAAAATAATCACAATGATTCCTCCTGTGTGTCTTCTAGCTTTAGTCTGCAGGCACTTTGGATTCAAATATGAAAAAAGAAACATATTACCACACTTTCACTGCTCTTTGCCTTAGTTGGGCCGTGCTGAGTACAGCGGTTGCAAGCTTGGAGCACCATCATTCAGTAACTTCTTCTGTTCATTAGAGCTTCTAAAATCCATCACAAGTCTATTGTCCACGTAAAGTGCTGCTATTCTAGTGCATAAATGCTGCCATGATGCAATTACATGCTTGGCACATTGTACAGCTTCTAACTTTACTACACTGTTGAGTAGCAATGAAGCAATTAACATTCCGATCCTGAAGCAGCGTTGCAGAATAGACTTAAAACTTATCAGTAGCATTCTAGTTCCCTAATGATGATTACAAGCCTGTACTGTTTCATTTTCTTTCTAATGGTAGGAGAGGTTTTCAGAGATCACACTGTCAGCTTTGTATTATTTATTCTAAACAAACCTCTTTGAAAGAAGGTGGTGTATTTGTTGAAGAACTGTGATCAGCTATGTATTGCTGTATATCAACCCATGCTAAAGGTTTTGGCTTGAAGCAAAACTCATTTGTTTTGCTCATAAATCAGCAATTTGAGCAGTGTTCAAGGAAGACAGTGAATCTCTGCTCCACGTGGGAACCGCCGGACTGCAGCAGGAGAGACTACATCCCGGCGGTCTGCTCCCATGCCAGGTGAAATGGTTGACCTGAACTAGAAGTTCAGCAGGGCCCTTGGCTCCTGTCACATGGTGTCCCCACAGGACAGCCTGGCCTTCCACATGCATGGGGCTCCAGAGCAAATGCTCCAAGGGTCACAAAGCAGAACTTTCAGTATCCTTAAAGGCCTGCCCAGAGAACCAGTGCAGCCTCAGTCTCACTACATACCTCACTTTGCTTATATGCTACGGGTCAAAGTGGCCACAGAACTTGCCTGGATTCAAAAGAAGAAACGCAGCACCTGAGCTCTTATTGGGAAGAACCTTAAAGAACTTACAGTCTTCTTTACTTTGCTGCAAATTGTTAAAATTCACTTAAATAGGGTATAATTTTTGAGCTTATGGTTTTTTCTTTAGTCTTCTTTGGTTACGTTTTTCTTTTAGGCTCTTTATAAAGGCATTCTTATTTGAGAATTTAATCCATGAAACAAGAATTTTTGTAACTACATTTTAATATATTTAAGAATTTTAGGGCTGGGGATATAGCTCTGTGGCACAGCATCTGCCTGGCAAATGGAGGTCTTGAGTTCAATTCCTGGTACCAAAGAAAAAAAGAATTTTAAAAAATAGCCAGGCATCATGACACATGCCTGTAATACCCACACTCTGGGTTGCTGAGGCAGAGGAATATGAGTTCAAGCCCAGTATGGGTAACTTATTGGCTTAGTGAAGGCCTTTCTCAAAAATTTGTTTTAAAAATTGTAAAACCTGGGGATGTAGCTTACTGCAAAGACTCTGGGTTCAATCCTCTACTGAAAAAATAGAATAAAATAAAAAACATACTGAAGAAAGCAAATACCTGCACTGCCTACTAAAATGAGGTTTATAACTGAAGAAATAATGATCAAAAAATTACTGTGGAATATTTAGCAAACCCCATTTGTATAAAATCAGATAAATCTAGTGTATCCTGGAGTCAAGTGAATAGAATTCTCACCATTCAGTTATCACAGTTAAACTGCTTGGTTATGTAAACACAGCTTATTGCGACTCAAAATAAAGACTATGTATGCAATTATTATCACAGAAATTCACAAATTCCTGTATTTACTCAATCATAGGTACATAATTTGGTTTTGTTTAGTTTTTTATTATCCAGAAAAATGTTTCTCACTGCTCTACACAGCCTTTGGATCTCAAATTCAGGGAAATAATTTAGACAAACTTTAAGTATTATCAAATATGCCAGCAAGAACAGGATAAAAAAAAAAAGTAAGGTATCATCACACCCTAATTTTAAAAAGCGAAAAACAACACAGTAGTTTAATATTACCATAAGCATTTTAAGGGAAAAATATATCGCCCTCTATTGCCATGGACTTGCCTCTAAACATGTAGATCAGTTAGGAGAAACATCCTCATATCAGAGGTAAAAGTTGACAACCACAGCAATAATGTAGGTTTTCTGGCCGCTGTGGATGGGTTTTCACACCCATTCAGCATGAGCTCTTTCAATTCCACAAGCCCAGAGTCTAAAGAAACTAAGTAATTTCAAGGAGTAATGAATGAAAAAACATGACTGATCCATCTGTAATCTTACAAAGTGACATCTGAGAGCTGTGCCTTATTTTAATGATTATTTTGCTGAATAGTAGCTAATCCGGAATACCGAAATCTGCCGGAATCCCTGCACAAAAGCCTCAGATGCGGGCTGCTGCTTCCCTCTTCTGGCCAAAGGAGGGGAGAAGTTTGGTTTTTCACTACTGAGCAGGATTATCTTCAGAGTCAGCCCTGACATCAGGTCCTCAGCAACCAGTATTTATCTGGTTCTCTCAACAAAAGACAAAGCAAGGTAATTCAGACGTTGCAGATTAAAATATCAAAGGGCACTTTTGGAACAGAATCTACTGAGCTTTTCACTGTGAGAATCTCTGAAGTGCATAAGTGATTTAAATCAGTGTTTTCCAACCAGCCTTCAGAGCAGGCACAGCGGGTTTCACGGCTCTGAGGTCACTGGGGGTTAATATATTTTGATTGTCAACTAAAATTATTCATAGATAATGGAATGACTATTGGTGGTTCTCACAGAGAAGAATGAGAAATTATAATGCTAAAAACTCCAGAGATTTCTACCTCAGGTTCTAGAATAAAATGCAATTTTTCTTCATGATCTCGCTAAGCCATGCAAGTCTTATGAAGGGCAATCACAAGATTAAATAGTCAGATTCAGACACTCAAAAATATTTCCCTTAATTGGAATCATTTAAATCTCCCAATAGCTCTTTCTATTTTGGGCCACCCCCTCCTTTAAAAAAAAATCCAAAAATTATGTTACTGAAAATGTCAAGAGAAAATAAACTTATAGCAAAAGGCTTTCATCAAATGTCCTTTGCCTAATTTATATAATTATCAATCTATATGCATAACAGCCATCTTTATAGACAAATACCACTCCATATTTCATTTAAAGGAATGAAGCTAGAATAATAAATTCTATTAACTTTCTGGACACATGTGCTTTGAAATATTGATAACAAAAGAACTACATTTCCTGATTTTAGACTATCTGTAAACAAAAATGCCCATATTTCATGTTTGCTGTTTAAAAACTAAGTTTAAAATTCTCAAAATAAGCAAATAAATGATTACAAAATCACTAAAATTAACGCGAGCTGATATCCAAGGAGTAATAATAAGGAACGTGTGTATACAAGTTCACACAGAACCTTATACTCTCCTAGTAACATGGAACTGTTTGTTTCTCCAAAGACTCTGAGTTTGGTTAGTACCAAACCAAACTGCCACTAGAAAAAGAGATTTGGGGTAACGAAGATCAAGGCTGCCTTTCCTTCATCTTCACCGCGTAAATGCAAGTAACAAAAGTCATCGTCATCACTGTGCAAATCCATGATGACCTGGAGGTGAGTGACACTCCAAATTTTCTCTTTTTTTAATTTCTTTTTTTTTTTTTTGCAACAAGGTCTCACTAAGTAGTCCAGGCTGGTCTTGAACTCACAGTGTAGCCCAGGGTGGCCTTGAACTTGTGGCCATCCTCCTGCCTCAGCCTCCCAGATGCTGTGATTAAAGGCACATGTCACCATACCTGGCCCTTCCAAAGTTTTAGAATGTGCAGTTCACACAGCTGCACATGGGTGCCCCGTGACAACTACTGCAAAGTAACAATGGGAAACCCAGACACAAATATCTGAAACATTCAAGAATCTGTAAACTTGAAACAAGAGAGTTTTCCTGAAGACAGCTGTGCATATCCCACCCCAGAAGGAAAAATGAGGTGTGTTGATTTCTTATTTTCAACCAGATGAAAGACACATACGTGGGGCCATGTGGAGATTGGGGTTCACAGTGGGCTAGTGCCTAACCCAAGTCTGAGAAACAAAGTGTGAGATCAAGGATGCTACCATTGTGTTTTAAATACTTCATTCTCTTTATGCAGTCATCTGCTGATGGGCCTGCAGGCCACTTCTAAGATTTAAGTATTGTGAGTTGTGGTGCTGGAACCACAGGTAACACAGCCATACAACGGAGTACTACTATGCCATAAAAAGGATACACTTGAGTCATTTCTAGGAAAATGGATGCACTTTGAAATCATATTGCATGAAATAAGTCAGACACAAAAACTTAAATTTTTTATTTTAATATAGTACATATAGGTATTAATAAAGAAAATATAATTAACCATACACAAGCTTAAATATGGCATGATGTTACAGCTTGTGTTTAGATGTCCCCTTGAAGCCTTGTATCTTCATAGGTGGTATGCTTTCAGAGGTGGCTGGATACAGAGTGTGGGACTGATTCATGGTGCAGTGCTAGGGTCAAGAGGGCTAGGATTAAGGGTATGTGGTTACTAAATCAGTCCACTGATTGATTTGGCACCCACCCTAATCCTGGTAGCCTAACAGAATATAAAAGGGCAGAAAGAAGCTGCTAAAGTCCCTTGGACTTGTTGCTTGCTGCCTTCTGCCTGCCCTGCTCTGCCATGGGCTGTTTCTCCTCTTCCATGCCCCTCTCCCAGGCCTCCCTGCCTTGCATCCAGCTGACTGTGGACTGAAACCTCTACAAACTGTGAGCCAAAAGACACATTTCCTCCTTTAACTTTGGGTTGTCTCAGCAATTAAAAAAGTAACTGAGACACGGGTTTCTCTTATCAGAGAAACCCAAACGACAAAGAAAGAGAAAAATAAAAGGTCACAGTAAACAAGGAGACACATCTTTTGCAAAAGGGAAGAGACCAAGAGATTGAGGAGGCAGGGAGGGCACAAAGGGAGAGAATGGAAAAAGCACTAAGATGTGTTATGTACATGTACCAACTCCCCACAAAGAGTGTGATCATCATAGACTGCAAACATGTAATACAAAATTAATGTTAAAGAAAAGGACTTGGTACAGACCCTCCACAGTGCACCAAAGAAACATTGGTCTGTAGAGAATAAATGCCCTGGTCTTCCAGAATACAACAGAGACTGAAGTATTTCCTGTGACCATGTAAGGTTGAAGAAACAGCCTATTGGGAACGTCCCAGACGCTGAGCCAGTAGACCGACCCTCCTGGAGGTGACAGAGAAGGAGCCTGGGTCTCATCCGTCAAAATGGATTGTCTCAGTTTTCTCTAAGAAACCTAGATGGAAGGTAGCCAGTCCAGGGACCACTAACTCAGAAGGGGACTGCGCAGAAAGGTGGCCTCATGGGCAAATGGAGAAGCCAAGCTGACATGGAGCGACATCCTTGCACAAAACCCATAAAAAGAACCACCAAGTTTAAACCTCTGCAGGCCCTATGTTAGTGTCCCTAAAGGAAAGGGAGGGAGAAGCTTAAATGAAGTTGGACATGGGACTCACCATTAATCCTATTAAAATTTGAAATAAGATTTTTTTAAAATGTGTATAATGAATGAATATAAGCTTAAGGAGTCATTACTGGACTCAAAGTGTGGTCCAGGGTCCAGCAGCTTTAACATCAAGGTGAGACCTCCTGAGAAATGTAGAAAACTCCAGACTCACTACATCATGTTTAAAAAATGCCCCCCATGATCTATGTGCATGTGGAAGCTGGTGAAGGGCTCCCGCACAAGTGAATTTTAAAGTGCCTGTGAGCTATTCGTCCCCTGGAAGTTCAACACTCCTGTGACTTCTGTGTTCCCATCTTGCTCAGGTCTCATCACTCTCCATTAATCATAATAATATCAATTTGAATGGAATAAGAATCGCCTAGCAGATCAGTAAAGCACAGTTCTGGGTGTGTCTGTGGGTGACTGACATGCAGCCCTGCAAATTGAAGACGCACCTGGATGTGGGTAGGACCAACCAACAGGCTTGCAGCATGGATGAAATGAAAAGGGACAGAATAAGAAAGTTTGTACTTTTCAGTTTCTTCAGGCTTCCTATGCAGACTCTCTGACCAGAGACTCAACAGTGACCTTCCAGACTCCACCTGGTGATGTCCTCTCCTTGGTCCCTCTTGTTCTGAGCTTGCATCTTCTTGGACTGAGCAGCTTCTGGATCCTCCAGCTCTCCAGCACTAAGATGACCTTTGTGGCTCCTCTGTCTCTGACTCCTCTGGTGACCACTGTGGACTTTCCTCCTTCTGATCCTGTAAGCTGGTCTCATAAATCCCCTTACATAATTATGCATCTATTTTATATGGATTCTATTTCTCTATTCTATTTCTTCTTCTTTTTTCTGCCCCTTCACCTCCTTGCTTCCAGAAATGAACAGACCCCGCTCTCCAAGGACTGGCACTAACACACACAAAGGCCCGGGGAGTTCTTCACCACATATTTTCTTCCCATCTCAATGATGCTACAAAATCTGGAGCTGCAGCAATCAGCCTGCGACTGTAAGGGTGAAAGTCATTGTACAGGCAATGGTAGTGTAGACATAGACTGAACTCAAGTGCTTGACTGTTGGGCTCCTACATGAGGTATGAACTGTCTTCCTGTGGGCTTCTTGCCAGCAAATCAATATATTATTGTGAGCACCTTTTAATCAGGAATTCTGTTATTTTCAGTTATTTAAATAAATTTTTAAGGGCTGGGGATATAGCTCAGTGGAATAAGCGCTTGCCTAGCAAGCGCAGGGTCCTGAGTTCGATCCCCAGTGCCACAAAAAAATAAATAAATAAATAAATAAAATAAAAATAAATAAATTTTTTAAATCCTAAATAGTTTCCAAATTAGTTGAATCCAAGAGTTAAAACAATCTGGCTCCATTGCATTAAGTGAGAGCAAGTTAGGTTTATAATTTTGAAGTACACTAAAGACGTAGGTAACTTTTTCTAGAAGATTCTCAATAGAAGAGAGAAGAAGAGCAGCAATAGATATGGGATGAAGAAATGATTTTTCTTTAAAAGATGGAAGAGCTATGAGAACTAAAATGGCCTAAAATCGAAGAGTCAATAAAAGAGTTGGGGATGTACCTCAATGATGACACCCTTGGCTCTATCTCTAGTAACGATAAAGAAAAAAATTTTAAAAGAAATTTCAACTCAGTCTATCTCAAAGAGTCAGTCAAAGAGAGTAAGGAATGAAACAATATGTTTAGTCTCTGTGGAAAATTTTTAAGAAATTAAGAGTCGTACCTTTTCCATGAATAAAAGAGAGAGTCTGGGATAAGTTTGTGGTTAAAAGTAGAAACTTGAAATGGATGCATTCTATTTTTCCACTGGGATAAAAGTCAAGACTGGCTTCTGAGAACCAATCAAAGAAGGTGGTAATATCAAAGATTGGAGACAATAAGACTATTTCAGACTATAACTATTCAAAAGGGAGAGAGGGGGCTAAAGAATTGCTGAGCAAATGGGCCTTCACTGAAGTACAAGTCCATGACTCACAAACTGGAGGGTTGAGACTCTCAGAGAATGGGATCTGGGTATTTGAATTTTGAAGGTGAAAGAGTAATGATATTGAGAAACCAATGCAAAATACACACAGACAACTGGATTAACTTCTGAGGCTATCTGGACCTTGAATGAAGAAGAAGTTTGAAGGAAGACAGAAATGTCAGCAAAGTGTTGGAGGGAGTGCTCATGAAATGATTCAGTGTACAAAAAACAAAAAGAAACACGGAAATCAGATGTGTTGGCCAGCTTCAGTTATTATAGTGCCATTCATTTAGTTTCAGTTTTGCTTGGTGGCCTATGTTTTTGGTGTGATTTCCAAAGTACTACATTGTTGCCAAAGCCAAAGTCAAGGAGCTTTTTCCTTTTTCTCTTGTAGAAAATGTAGGATTCCAGGTCTCTCCTCTAGGTATCTTTCTATTTTGAATTGATTTGTCTTTATGGTATAGGATAAGGGGACAGTTTCCAGTTTTCTCAGCACCATTTAGTGAAGACATTATTCTTTCCCATTTGTGACCAATTGGTGTGTTTGTTGAAAATTAATTGACTGTACATGTTTGCAGTTTTGTCTGTGCTTTCTTTTCTGTTCTGTTGGTCTATTTCTATTTTAATGACAGCATGATACCATTTTGATTACTATAGCTTTACAATATAATTTTAAATCAGGAAATGTAATGCCTCTACCTTTGTGTTTCTTCCTCAATGCTGCTTAGGCAATTTAGCAGATTTTTAGATTCCAAATGAATTGTAAGATTATTCTCTGTTTCTATAAAAAAGGCCATTTGAATTTTGAAACCAGCTTCCTTAAATCTATGTATTTATTTGGGTAGTATGGATATCTAGAGAATATTAATTCTTCTAATTTATGAATATTGGATATCTGCCCATCCATTTTTATCTCCTTCAATTTCTTTTATCAATGTTTGACAGTTTTTATTGCAGAGTTCTTTTACATGCTTGGTTAAATTTATTACTTTTTATGCTACCGTAAATGAGATGTTTCTTATTTTTTTTTTGTAACTAGATCATTATTTGTGTACAAAATGATGTGTTATATTTGTATCCTGCAATCTTATCGAATTCGTTTATTAGTTCTAACAGTGTGTGCGTGTGTGTGTGTATGTGTGTGTGTGTGTGTGTGTGTGTGTGTGTGTGTGTATAACAGGATTTTCTACTTATACAATCATGTAATCTGAAAGTAAAGACAAATTGACTTACTCATTTCCAATCTAGATGTTTTTTATTTCTTGTTCTTATCTTATTTCTCTTGTTAGTACTTCCTGTACTATGTTGAATAGAAGTGGTAAAAATGTACAATGTTGCCTCAGCAAATCTCAGTGGAAAAACTTTCAATTTTCCCTAATTATGTTAGCTATGAGTTTTCTAAAAATGGCCTTTATGGTATTGAAAAAAAACCCCTCTCTTACATAAGGTGCCAAGATTCTCTAAGAAAGGATGGTGAACTTTGTCAAATGCTTATTCTGTGTCAACTGAGATGATCATGTGGTTTTTATCTTTCATTCTATTAATGTGATTCATTTGCATATGTTAAAGTAGTTTTGTATTCCAAGGTCAAATCTCACTTGATCACAATGAATAGTTTTGATATTTTGTTGGTTCAGTTTATTTTTTGCACAAATGTACACCAGAGATACTGGCCTGTGGTTTTTGTCATATACGTCTGATTTAGGTATCAATGTAACAGTCTTCTAAATGTAATTGAAAGTATTCTCTCTGGCTGTATATTTTGAAAGAGTTTCAAGGTATTAGTAATACCTATTTGAATGTGTAATAGAATTCAGTCCTGACACAAGCTGGCCTTTTCTTTGTATGCATACATATATAGTATCATGCCCCATAGTAAGTGCTCATTAAATCAGTAGTACTTTTATGTGATTATTATTAAAAATGCTCTATTTTTATCTCTACTAATATTAGAGATTTGTATTTTCTAATTCTGTGTGTTGTAGGTTTGGTTATGAATTGGAATATGGTATATTTTTATTCATTCAACTTTTTTACTTTAAAATTCAATATTTTAATTCATATTTTAATTCCTGCTATTTCTTTCAAGTTATTTTATACCCTTATATAGTCTTAAATTGACCCTTCTTGATCATTTTAATTTTTATAGTGAAGCTAGTAAAAGCAATGTTTTTTCCTATAAATTATAATTTTGATATTAGTATTATTGTATGAAATGTAGTGTCCTCTTTTTGACTTGCTAACTAATAGAATCAAAAGTAAACTAGTTTTTAAATAATCAAAACATGGGTTTGATGGAGTTAAATCTTTGTTACTAATTTTCATTTTGACTATATCATGAGAAAATGTTCATTCTTTAGGGACTTGTTATTATCAATATTTATAGATGTTCCACTAACAGCAAGAAGCACATTTACTTTTCTTGGCTATAAAGTTCCATATGTACTTATTCAATTCACTTTACCCGTTATGTTCCACCAACCCTTTGTATCAGGAGTTCCCAACCTTGGGCTATAGACAGGTACCAGTGTGCAGCATGTTATGAACTGGACGGCACAGCCAGAGATGAGCAGTGGCTGAGAAAGTGGAGTGTCATCAAACCAGCGTATGTACAGACATCTCCATCACTCTCATTACCACCTGAGCTCTGTCTCCTGTCAGATAGCCCAAGGAATTAGTTCTCATTAGGAGCATAAGCCCTACTGTGAACTGCATCGTGCAAGGTGGCACACTCCTATGAGACTCTAACCCCACATGGTCTGAGATGGAGTTGAGGCAGTGATGCTAGCACTGAAGAGTGTGGTTACGATATAGTGTACATGTTCATGGGGCTGTCGGCGAATCTAGAGCACGTGATGCGGGACTAAGGATGTGTGATCAGTGCACTGGTTGGTTTGGCATCACCCTAATCCCAGCAGCCCGAATGGAGTACAAAAGGGGCAGGAAGACACCGTTGAGGGTCCTTGTTGCTCTGGCTATCTTCCACTGCCATGAACTGTGCCCTCTGCCGTGTGCCACCCTGCTTTGGAGCTGGCTAACTACACACCGAGACCCCCACAGACTGTGAGCTAAATAAACCTTTTCTCCATTGACTTGTGGATGTTGGATATTTTGTCTTAGCAAAGAGAAAAATAACTAAGACATATACTCAAAATTGCACCATTTTATATCAGAAAAAGTCCTTTGCTTGCTGTATTTAGCCATTTCCAGGCCAGGTTGGGAGCCTGCCTGTTCTTCCAGAATGCCTTGTTATATGCATCAGAAGCCTTTTCATACCCCTTGGTTTGATATGATTAATCTTGATGTCTGAGTCAAATTTTGGGTCAAGATGTCCATCTGTCATTTCAAAATGGCTATAACAGCATCACAAGAATTGATTAATTCTGCGTCATTTTTTCTCTTAATGTCTAGATTTAATAATTTATGTTGGCCAATCTTCAAGTAAACTGACTCATGTTTTAAATCATATATGCTGTTATTATCTTTACAACATTATTCTTAATTCAGATATTATATTTTCTGTTCTATATGTCCTATTTAGTTCTTTATCAGTTTCTATTTATAATGTGCTATATATTTATGTACCATGAATTTTCTTTCATTATAGACATATTCTCCTTTACTATAAAGACAGAATTCTGTAGTTCAGTTATCCTTTAAGAATGAGACAGAGATTTTATCAAAAAAGAGACTCTATACAGTATTACCAGAGATTTTTCAATAAAGGAAATTCTCAGAACTTTAGTGGCAAAAGGGAAGTGATTTCAGAAAAAAAGTTGTCTCTGAAAAAATTATTGCTAAATAAAACCACAAAATATCTGTGAAAATTTTTGCTTAAAAAAACAAAAGAATAAGAATTTTCAGTTTAACTGGAACTTAAATACCTACTGACTATGGTGTAATTTTCAAAAGGGGCTGGTAGAATTAACGTATTCTAAGATACTTACATGATTGAGGATTAGAGGGAAATTATTAGCTTTGGGTTTTGTTAACAATGCATGTTAAGTTAGATAAGTTATGAACTTTCAAACATAGAACAAATAATTCCTACAGGATAAAAATAAAAAATAAATAAGAATAAACGAAAGAAATTCATCCAAAAGGCAGCTAGAAGTTAGAAATACAACAGTAGAAAAGGCAAGACATAATGTAAAGCAAAGATAACCATATCCCACTATAAATAATACCATAGATGTGAATATATTGCACCCTCCAGATCAAAAACAAAGATAGTCAGGAGTAAAATTCAAGATATTAAATTAAAAAGGCATTTCTAAAATGTAAGAACACAGAAAACCACAAAATATGATAATCAAAAAGTACGTCAAAAATTACTAGTAAAAGAAAGCTGACATACTGTATGACTTAGTTATTTTTCTCTCATTGCTGAGACAAAATGCCAAACACCCAAAATTAAGGAAGGAAAGATTTATTTAGCTTATAGTTTGTGCAGGTTTCAGTCTATAATCAGCTGGCTCTAGGCAAGGTGGCAGGGCACAGGGGCAGCAGTCCAAGGTGGCACAAGACAGCAAAAGCATCAAGAGCAAAAGGGGAGGAGCAAGCCTCTTTTCCCTCCTCATGCTGTATTTCAGCTATTTTCCCACACCCACACCTCTGTGCTCTCCTCTTGCACAGGCTCAAGATGAATACAAAGTGGACCTGGCTCCCTACTGAGTCACAAAGTTAACCTTGTAAACTTCTCAAGTTGACACAGTGAATACCATCCTAAAGCAGAAGGAACCTTTTCACCACAGGATGCAGAACTGCTGAGTCACTGGTCTAGCCTCTAGACTCCTCAAGTGGACAGAATGTATCAAAAATAACACCTATTAACAAGCAAAACAGACAAAGTGAAGCCTTTTGTCACAGAAAATGTGGTTGCCAGCTATTAGTAAGAGTTTCGGTTCACTAGGAAGCTATAAGAACCCTAAGCTGGTATGAATCCTAATATAATGTCTAAATTGTCAAACCCATAGCCATGGTAACAGATTCTAATGTACTGTCTATAAAATATCAATAAAGATATAAAAGAGAGAAACTGTATAATTAACGAATTTGAGCTAATGGACATGTGAAACAGCCCTCCTAAATGTGGAGAAGATATATTACTCACAGCCCAAAGATGGGACATCTGTATTGTAGAGCACTGTGAGCTATGTGCCGGGCCACTAAGTTAACCACCATCAATTTTTAAGAACTTAAATCATACAGAAAACTTCTGATGACAGTGAAATTGTCTTCATATATAGTAAATAAAGATAACTAATGCAACAACATATACTCAGAACTTTAAAACACTTTTTTAAATAACTGATGAACCAAAGAGAAAAAAGAGAATTTATAATGAAATTGGAAAAATAAGATTTAACAATAACAATATGCTAAAAAATGAAAATTTATTCAATGTGGTTTCTAAAGCAGTAATCAGTGAGAAATTTATGATATCAAACACTGAAAATTCCTATAGAGTAAGCTCAAGGAATGTAAAAACAGTAGCTAATAAGAGAAAAATATATACACTATAGAGAAGATGAAATACAAATGCTGTTTCTTTTTAAAAAAGAATCTCATTAACAAACCATCAGCAAGAGTAACCATGATAAAATATTTTAAATATTATTTTAAGAATAAAAAGTGGATATAACTTGAGAAACTGCAATGATGGAATACATAATAATGTTATGAAAAATATAGCCAGTAAACGTAAAACTAGGTGAAATGGGTAAATTCCTTAAAAAATACAACCAGCCAAATCAAACAGAAGAAAAATACATATTAATATTTCTACTACCATTAAAGACATTAATCCACAAATCCACCAGACCCACAGATTCACCAAGGAAAAGGCAAATCTAACATAACACAACTCCCCAGAAAGTTTAGGGAGGAATTTCCTCCAATTCATGACTCTAATTCAGCTTTAGTGATGGCACTACACACACACACACACACACACACACACACACACAAATACTAGGCAATTTTGTGAATATTGATACTAAATTAATAAACAATATTATTTATACAATTCACTAATAAAACATGACTGCATTATGTACTAGTGCTACCATAAAAGAGTACCACAAACTACACATCTTAAACCCACTGAAATCTCTTCTCTCACAGCTCTGGAGCCCAGAAGTCTAGGAAGAGCATGTTGGCAGGGCCCTATTTTCTTGGAAGAATTAAAGGGAAGGCTCCTGTCTTTCTTTTTCCTGGGGCCCAAGGCAGCCTGAGATGGCAAGTTAAAATCATATAGCTTTATAGTAAGTCTTCATCTGGAAGAACAAAACAGTTGCACATAGAAATGAATCCAAGGGATCATGAATTCCTTACAGACATAATTATAAAGTTTAAATGGGAGACATTAAAGGCTTCTAAATAAATAGATGGTCCACGTTTGCTTAGCTTAGATCTGGGTCATCTTGCAAAGGCCCAAGCATTAGAGATTAGCTTCCCAGCTTGGCATTACTGGGCAGTGGTAGAAGCTTTAAAAGATGTGGGAGGTCTTTAGGTCACAAGAGAGTGCCCCCAAAAGGACAGTGAGACCCTAGAGGGATTTCTTTCTCTTTCCTCCCTGGCCCATGTGGTCCATGAATGTTCTGGCTATGGTGTGCTGCTTCTCCAGAGGCCCCGGAACAATGGGTCCATCAACCAGAGATTGAAACCTCAAAATTGTGAGCCTAAAGAAACTGTTCTTCTTTGTAATCTGGTTACCGCAGGCGTTTTTCACAGTGAGAGACGCTGACTAATCCAGACAGATGCTGACTAAAGTTCTTGCTTTGATGCAATATTATGAAGATGCATATTCTCCCTAAATTAATCAACACAGAATCCAACCAATTCCAACAGGATTAGCTGCTGTCCTTTCTACTGTTGAATTTATAAGTTGATGGTACAATTCACTTGGAAGAGAAAAGGCCCCCAGAAAGCCATGAAGTTGGAGAAGAGTCTTAAACTAATGTCTTCAAAGTCTCACTATAAAGCCATATAATTTTAAATGCAGCATAAATATAGGAATGCTTAAATATACTCATGGAACAGAATAGAAAGTCCAGAAACAAATCCATGCAAAAAAAGCTATAATGATTTAAAAGATAACATATGAATTTATCTTTATGATATAGAGTATGAAGCATTACTTAACACTCAAAAAATATAATCTGTAAAGAACATACTGATAAATTCCAGCACATTAAAATAGAAGAGATCTGGCCACTCACTAAAAGTTTCCATAGGCTGAAAATGTAGGCTCCAAGATACAAGACATTTGAAACACTTATAACTAAAAAAAAAAACTTATGTTGAGAAGATATAAAAACTCCTAGGAATTGAGGGAAAAAAATAAATGTCTCATTTTAACATGGCTTGAATAGATATGTCATAGAAAATAAAAAATAATAAAATATTATGTCAACAATGTTCAACTTCATCACCTCATTAGTAATCAGAGACATAATAATTAGCCTTAATGCAATATTGTTTTATACCAAGGTACTAGGGGAAAATGTTAAAATTCAGACAAATTTTTTAAAAACACAGCAAACAAAATTCCTGAGTACTGATGACTGGTGTATAAATTAATCCAGTTGTTTTGGAAAACAATTTGACATTACTTAACAAGCCTGAACATGTATCTACCCTGTGATACAGCAATTTCACTAGTAAGTATGTACTTGGGGAAATTCTTGCACATGAATACTACACCAAATGTACAAACATGATAGGAGGAGGTACCAATGTGTAGAATTGCAGAACTTAAAATCAGTGTAGTGTCAATTAGCAATACAGTAGGAAACAATGTTTATATCTACACAATGAAATATTATATAGCAATGAAAATAAATTGACTACACCTATTCATATCAAGATAGGGGAATCAAAACATGACATTAAACAAAATAAGTTACAGAAAAATTATACAACTGTTTTCCACGATGTAAATATGATAAACAGATAAACCTAAATCATATGTTATTCATCTATAAAAAAAGAAAACTGTAAAGAAAAGCAGTGGAAAAGTGAACATGAAAGCTGTGATCCCACTATAGAGGGAAGCAGGTGGTTGAAACGAGAATTAAATCAAGGGAGGTCATAACAGGAATAATACCAAGACAGTATTTTATGTCTTGGCAATGGGTAATGTATTCATGATGGTCCTTTTTATTACTATTCTTTACACTGGACATGAACTTTTATGTATTCTTTTATATGCATAATAAATTTCACAATAAAAATTAAACAAAAAGTAAGGGTTCAAGAGCAGGAAACACATTTTGAATAAGAAATCAATAGTGTGTATACATGTATGAAAATTGTGCCATTTTCCAGTGCTCATGTTTTTATACTAATACTACTTTGCATTTCCTTCTCCGTTCAAATCCATGTACACACTGTCTCTTAAGCATCTATTGTATGATATTAAAGCTTCTATGAAATTGTAACAATGAAAATCATGGGAATAGACAAGTAAATCAGTGGAATAATATAGATGACCTCGGAAGAAACAGATCCTAGAATCCTTCCCGTGCAGTGGGAACTCATTATCCAATGGCAAAGCTATCCACAGGGGACCAGTGCCAAGACAGTAATTCACACCCTCGAATACCAAAATCATATTCCTAAGCATTGTAAAGCTTGGGGAAAAGAATTCCATTAATGATGTTCGGCTGATAAATAATAAGAATGAGTAATTCTTACTATGAATAATTTCTTTGTTTTCCTGCAGGGTAGGGAAAGTGAGTATTAAAGGTCTTGTTCTTATAGTCAAGTGGGCTGCATTTCAATCTCTCTCAAAATATGAAAAAGAAGGGCCTGAGCAGGCCACCTACCATTTGTGGGACTCATTTCACCCATTACTAAAGTAGGGATGATACAGTGAGAGTGCTTGTCTCACAGCCTTGCTAAGATTAAGCATTAGCAGCCTCCATATCTGAGGGTTTACAAGTCCATGTTCAACTAACAGCAGATGGGAAGGTGTTGCATCTGTACTGAACCTACGTGACATTTTTTCTGGTCGTTATTCTCAAAATTATACAGTATAACAATAATCTGCATAACATTTATATTGTATTAGGTATTATAAGTCACCTAGAGATGCTTTGAAGTATGCTATGGGACGTGCACAGGCCATATGCCAATGCTACACCATTTCATGGAGGAGACTTGGGCACCCCAGAATTTGGGTATTTGAGGGGGCGAGTGGTTATTTTGACACTGGTCCCTTGTAGATACTGAGGAGAGATTGTCATCCAATTCAATAAAGAGGTGCTTGCTCTTCGATGAATACTCAATAAATGGCTATCCTCCACGTCTCTTTCACTTCAAGTTTCCTAAATTAAGGAGTTGCTATAAGGAAGAGAAAAAATATTTTTTAAGCATTGCTTTTCTGTCACAAGCCTGACACAGCTTGAGAGTATCAATTACACCTATTCAATTTCATGTACTGTATTCAGTATCTGATATAAAACTTGCCAGATAACAAGTGCTTAATAAATAGATACTATGTTGCACTGACATGAATTAAGAAGGGAAGAGAAAGCAGCATTACTATAAAAAAAGTAGAGTCAACTTGGGTGTTGCAAAATGCCACAGCTATTCACTACTGTGTGGAAAAAAACAAAGCAGTGTTGTAAAGGCCAAATTTAATGTATTCCCAAGGTTATGCTACTGTGAAATTATGCTGCTGTGGCACAGGAATTAGAATCAGTCATTCCAACATGTAAAATACCATAGAAGATAAAGCAATAAAACATAGTATACTTTAAGTGAATAGCCCAATTAGCCAAACACCAGGGAGAACTTAAATCAGAATATAACTTTATATGAACAGAACAAAGAGCAAGCACTAATATTTGCAAGTAAAAAAAGAAAAAAGAAAGTGGCAGCAATTACGTGATAATATTCCAGCTCATCCAAATTTTATCACCAAAGAAATATCAATGCATCTAGGTAATTTCTTTGTGAGATCCTTATTATATTCATAAATATTATGACCATAATTTAAAGAATCCAAATCGGCAAAAATAAAAAGAAATGAAAATTTAAATAGATAGCAGACAACATGACAGTATAAGATACGTGCCAAATTTGCAAGTTGTAGGGGAGAATAGAGTTAAAGTTGCTTAATTCTGTAATACTTTGACAAGCACTGATTTGAGGGTTCATCAAAATGAAATGTCACGCAGGAAATGAATTAATTGGTTTCATCACTGTTGAAATATTGAAGAAATATATTTTCTTTTAAAATCCACACAATAAACACTTTTTGGAGACATACAAAACTCCATAATTTTTCATTTTTTAGAAATATTATATAAACTATTCTATATAAAAATTTATGGCAAAATGTTCAAAATAGTTTGTCTTCTTTTATAGCTACATAGCCAAGTGGTTTAAATGTCAGGAGAGTCATGATGGATATTTCTCTGTAGTCTAAAAAACTCTACTTTTGATTTCATGACCAAGAAGAGAATCTAAAAAGCTCTGTTCATTTTGCTTTTTCATTATCATTCTGAAAATGATCTACTGTAGTATATCAAAACAAGATCTTCCAAGCTATTACATTTCGCCATCTGGTTAACCTTATCAGTAAAGCACTACAAAACAAATCCCACATATTAGAATGCCATCTATTCTGCAGAGTTATCCTGCCATAAAGAGTTGCCCAAAACTGATATAGATTATTATGGGGCCCAGAAATGGGGTACATTAACTGTTCATGATGGAATTTACTGAGAACAACTGAACATGTAACAAGCCCTAGCGGGTAATGCTGGTGACCATGGTACAAGTGCAGACTCGAAAATGCTGGTCGCTCAGCTCACCATTACCTAACGCAGCACGACATGTTGGAAATACACCCAGGTACAAGCTTTTAGGGTTTTAGAAAGTAAGTAACCTCGTTCTACAAGGATCTATACCATTTTCATGCTCTTCTGGATGTGCTTCTGGATCAAAACAGATTTGATGTAAAAATTATCCTGATCCTAAAATCATAGTAAAATTAACACCTCCCACAAGGAACATAAGAACTCATGAAAATTGTGTAAACTTAATTTAGGTTTAGGAGCCCAATACTCTATCTAAAGTACATTCCTCGGAAATACTTATTTCACCCTGAAGAATTTATTAAATGGCCCCAGAAGATTCCACTAGTATCACACGAAGAAAACAGGGGTGTGTCTATACCCTGTCATCCTTGCCTGGATTAAGTCCAGGCAGGAAGTGGCTTCTCAAAAGAAATTGCAGCGCAAGAAAATTATTTGTGACCTAATGTATTCTCAAGATAATAAAGAAGGTGTTACTGCAATAATAAATTTTCAGGTTTACTGGAAAATGTAACGATCACAGCTACAGTTGCTGGGTTTTGGTAGTTCAAAATTTACCTTCTCATTCTCTCCATACAGTAAGAAATTGGATGTTTCACCCACTGAGTAGGACACACCACTCTTCTCTCAGTTTTTCCTTGCATTCCCATAGAATGCCAAGAACTTCCAAAATGCATTACCATGCAAATGCCTTGGGTGCCTTTACTCTACATTTATATTGCAAGGTAATCAATAAATTATTATTTCAATATTTATTGGAATCTCAGAATAAGAAAGAAGACAGATTACACAAATTCATCTTCTGTGACTAATGGATGTTCTAGCATACACTGATAGAGTAGGTCAGTATGCAGACTATATTACTGAATATTTCAACCCAGGCTGTAAATATAGTATCTGTTTCTCTTAGGGACTGTCACACTGAGTGCAGTATAAAAGGCAATAAATTTCAACAGATTAATTAACTCTTTGGTTACTGGGGCTGTGTGTCACCTATCCTGGCACCTAATAAAAATTCCTTTAATGCCAAGACATAAAGAAGGGCCTCTTTGGAAATGAGTTATTAACAGCATTTCGTGAATAGATGGAGGAATTGTAGCCAAGCCATTTAAGTGTCATAAAGTGCAGCAAAGGCTGCTGGAGGCCTCTGAGGGACGCCAGGCAATACCATAACAATCAAATCTGAGATGGAAGAGGGATTGAGCTGTCCACTCAGAATTTTTATATTGTCAAAGAGCAGCGAGGAAATAATGTGATCAAGAAGTGAATTAACCTTGTGTGTGAAAGAAAGGGGATGATCTGATGGAAAAGGCAGTAAAGTAAAAATCACTCCATAATGCCTACATAGCAGCGAGCCATGAGGGGCCCCTAATGTCTGCAGGCTGTCAGAGAACCAATCCAGACCTCTAAGTACCATAAACCCATTACCTGCATTAGCCTATAATTGGAATACATTTATTCATGCTTTTTTAGTTCTTCAGGGTCTCTGCCTTGTATACCCACAGAGCATTAATTCCTATAAATGCTCTATCTTCACAGGCTCCTGCAAATGGCCAGCGAGGCCTGGGTGAAAATTAACATTCAGTGCAAGAGAAAGAAGGGCTGCGTACAGAGTCCAAGACTGGGGTCCCTTTTCCTTTTCCACTTCACACTGTTGTTCAACTCAGCACCTTGGCTGCCCCTCCCAAGGAGCCTTTGGGTGCTTTCGGGTGAGTATCAAGCTACTGCACTTTTTATATTGCTCTATTTCAAAGCAAGAATTTCAACAAGATATAAGTATCAAATAGTGACCATATTTATGACTAATGCTTGGACAACTATTTTCCATAATGTGAATTTAATTCTATCTCTTCAGGTTTTAACTCAATATATGATACATTTTATAAACTCTTACACATAACAACCCAAGAGGAATGTGCAAATAATTATTAAATTTAAATCAGTAATGTCTTTCTGAAGACAGTTTTCTCAGTCCAACGTGCTTAGCTACTTTAACCAACCCAGTAATTATTAGCCAGTAGGTGCCTGATACAAAGAGCATCTACCATGTTCTAGGCAGTGTTCTGAATGCTTTATATAGGTGAACTTAGGTCATCTGGATGGCAACCCAATGAAATAGGTCGTATTTCTTGATCAGAGAGCTGGAGCACAGACAGGTCAAGTGAATTCCTTAAGGCCACACACCAATTTTGAAGCCCCAAAACTCTGTCTCTAGGAGTCCAGGTTCTAACCACTTGGCATAGTTGCCTAACCATAAGACAGTTAAAGACACAGCCAGTATACGGCTCAAATTACTCATCCCAAACTATGAACACTGTATCTGTGCTCTCATAATGTATCTCAGAGTTGTTTATAAGTATCCATGCACTATGTGCTCTTCTCAAGAATCTCACTCTCTGAGCCATCTTCATTCCCCCTGCGCTAGCAATCCTTCTCTTTTTCTGCGTGAGAATGCTGCCGGTAGCTAACAAATAGCTGTCTCTCCTACCTTCGCCTCCCTCCTTCGATCCCGGCTCCCCGTCCAGCTGCCCTCGCCCCTTCAGCACAGCCTCTCCCGGGAGCTGGACTCACACACTGCCCTCTCTTCCTCTGTCATTGTACCTCTCGTTCATTGCTCAGCCTCTTAGAATCTGCCTGTTTTGCACTACTGCATGGAAACTGCTGTGCTAAATCCAAAGGTCACTTTTATGTCTTCATTTTGATCAACCTTTGCCAAACAGGACACAGTTAGCCCCTCTAGCTTCTCCAAAGTCACCCCCTGGTGGCTTCCCTGCTACCATCACTCTCTGCCTTTCTTTCCACCTCTTTCCCCTGACCTGGATGGCCTCTGCAGGCCCCTCCTCCTTTACTCACCCTTACGGCGCTGTGGTCCTCCCCCCTCCACTCCCTCAAGGTCAGCATTCAGTATATGAATTCAAAAACCGCAATACCAAGCGAAGTAAGTTAGACACAGAAGGGCAACTATCACCTGGTTTCTCTGAGAGGCCCAAAATATAAATAATTTAAAGAACAAGATAGGAGACATATGAAGCAACAGGGAGGTAGGCCCTGGAAATGGAAAGGGGATCAGGGGAGAACAGGGAGGGGAGGGCAGAGGAGTAAAAATGATCCAGACGTGATATGTGTGTATCAATCCCCCAAGCTGAACACAATCACTCTGTATTGCAAACATATACCAATAAAATTTTAAAAACACACACATACAAAACATCTTTTGCTGATTATGCTTACATGTTTACCTCCTCTTCTCATCCAAATGTAAATATCCAACTGCTCCCTATCATCTCAGTTTAGATGTCTTATAAACCTCTTAGATTTAGCAAATACAAAATAGAACTCTTGATGTTCCCTAAACACACACACGCACACACACGCACACACACGCACACACACACAAATTGGAAAAAAATTCCATCCAGCTACCTTCCATCCAATTGCTTAAGCCAAAAATCCAAGTCACCTTTGATTTGGCTGAAGGGGAGGCATTCTCTCCTGTTCTGCTACCAAGAATGCAAGGGAGACTTTCCTTATTAATAGAAAGCTACATGGGAGGAAATGCTTTTCACCCAGGAAATGACTGAAATTGGTGAGAGTTTTGTGATTCTATGAGGAGACATCACCAGAATGGCAAAAATGGCCAAGTAGAAGACGATGTGCACTGGGTGTGCACTGGGTGTGTGACTGGGGCACAGAACAGATCAAGCCAGAAGCTGCCCTGCCTCTGCACTTGATGCAAGGTGCTGAGCTCTTCTTTGTTTTAAGGTTTTTTAGTTGGGTCTTGTGTTATTGAAAGCCATCTGCTGGACACATCCCTTCTCTCAATTATCTGCATAGCAAATCATCTCCAAATTTAGAGCTTAAAGTGACAATAAATTTGGTATCCTTCTACTTCTGTGTGTCAGAAATGCAGAAGTGACTCAGCTGGATGACCTTGGTTTGCAGCCACTCATGAGATCGCAGACATGTCAACCAGGGCTGCAGCCAACTTGGGGCAGATGGATGGCCTGCCAAGAGTTTCATTTAGGACACAGTGCGTTCCCACTCACAACTTGCTGTGCAAGGCCTCTGTTCCTAACCATAGCTCTTTGCAGGTTTTTGAGAGGATTCACAACACAGCAGCTGCCTTCTCCCGGAGGGAAGAGTAAATGAGCTGAGCCCGAGCTGTTCTTTGTTTTGACCTAACCTCAAACCTCAGAGTATCACTTCCACCCCATTCTATTCATCACAGTGGAATCACTAATTCCAACCCAGATTAGGAGTTAGCCTCCAATTAGGAGCCCATTTTCGTATTTCCAGCATGTATACATATTTTAAAACACAACACACACTTGTTCTCACTGCATTCTCAATGCAGTGATCTTCCTGTGTTCCTAGAACTTGCTGCTCTCCCCTCTTCCTCCAAGGTCTTTCACCTGTGTACATTCCTGCCGAGCAGGTTCTCCCCCTGGCTCACTTTCCTTGAACACTTTTCTAAAGCAGCTTCTACTACTCCATTAACCCCGGTTAGTGCCCTTGAATGTTTCATGACAGAAGACCAGCAGTGGCTGGTTTACTATCGCATTTCCAATTCCTCACGCTGTTTGGTAAACAGTAGGCACTCAAAAAATGGTTACTAAATGAATGTATCAATAAATGAATAAAAGTACATAGGTGTGCATCCACAAAATGTCTCTAAAGTGCAACAAAATCATTCAAGGGAAAATATCTAAGATGATAAGGTGCTTAAGAATTTTAATATGGAAAGTGACATTATAGCTATCTTTTAAATATCACAGGAATATCATTGGGGAAAAGATTAAGTTTATTTTTTTATAATTCATGGAATTGAAGTAGAATGAATAACAATTATGGGAAAACAGAGCTTACTTGAACAAAAGAAAGACATTTCTAAAAAGTACAGTTATCTAAAGAAGTCAAATGGGTACACTTATGAAAGAAATCTTCCCATCATTTGAAATGCTCAAGCATGTTATAAAATGACTAGCTTGCAATATTGAACAAGAAATGTGAATTTAGAGACTAATTGGACCAGATGGGCTTAGACACCCTTTTTACATTCCAAGACCTTAATACTCTATAAGGCTTAACAAAATAGATATTTAAAAAGGTCTAATTTTATAGGACATAATAAACAATGATACCTATAAGAAACTATTCCTTTCTCTTATGCTTTCAGAGATCTTGATTATGCAGAAATGAATTTTTTGGGAAAAAACTTTTTTTTATCATAGAGTAGTGTGTTTTTGAAATGTAAATATCATATATTAATATAATGCAGGCACTGACCTTGAAACTTTAAAAAAGACTTTAATTCAATATCTCACCAGAGGCATATTTCTGGTCTTTATATATAAGTTCTAGATTTTATTGTGCATTAAAACCATCTTGTAAAGTAATATAAGGGGAAAATTATTTAAACAAATAACAGAAATGCCCTTCAACAGGTGAACACATGGGCAAATTGTGGAACATCTATACTCTGGAATGTTACATAAAAACAGGAAGAAAGGACCCATTGAGCCACAAAAAAGACACGAAGGAAGCTTAAATGAACATTGCTAAGCAAAAAGTGCCCATCTAGGAAAGCTATGTACTATATGATTCCAATTACAAGTCCTTCCAGAAAAAATATGAAAACAGTAAAAAGAACAGTGGTCATGCAGGATGCAAAGAAAGAAAAGCATTAATACATGGAGTTTGAGTGCCCTAACACAGATCATTTTAGGGCAGTGAAATCATTCTGTACGATGCTATATTAGTAGACATGTCATTACACAATTTATCCAAACCTAGAAAGTACTATTCCAAGCATGAGCCTGAAAGTAAACTATGAATCTCAGTTCCTAGTAATGTAAATTGTTGGCTCATCAATAGTAACAAATATAGCATGCCAATGCAAGATGCTACCAGGAAGCAGGTATAGATGAAGTCTATGGAAACTCTGTAGTAAACCACACAGGTTTATAACTATAAAGTTTGTGATACTAAGTGTAAATTGGTTGAAATACATATTAAGGCATTTTAATCAAAACAGAAAGAAGTAATAATGAAACGTGAAAAAGTAGTTTCCAAATTGAAATAACTTTAGAATTTAGAGGAAAACCTGGACAGGACACAACCTAGGCATGTGAACAAAGTAAATGAAGAAAGGACAAACACTATTACTAATGAGCCATGCTAATAATAAAAAAAATTATATATTCGTAGAGGACAGTGAACTAGCTTTCTGCTACTGTAGCAAAATAAAAAGAGGAGAGGTCTATATTAGCTCTTGTTTTTGCAAGTTTCAGTCCATGGCCAGTTGGTTTAATTGCTTTTGCGCTCACAGTGAGGTGCATGATGGTGGAAGTATGTGGGAAAGCAAGTTTCTCACCCCACAGCAGCCAGAAAATAAAAAGAGAGAAGAAAAGGAGTCAGGGTCCTAACGGCTCCTTTATGAGCACGTTCCCATATGAACAGAAGCCCTCCTACCATCCCATCCCTTAAAATTTCTACTGCCTCCCAAGACTACCATCAGCTAGGAAGCAAGCCTTTGACAAACAGTTGTTTGGTGGACAGTTACCACAGTTACCAAACCATGACAGACAGTGAGGCTACTGGCCTTGAATGAGCTCATGATTAATGTATGCATCAACATGTACATATACAGTCAAATATAAATGTTCATATATATATATATACATATATGACTCTGTGCTGTGGTGACAAAATTTTCAGATGTTTCCAGACATCAATCCTACACTCAAGAAACTTACTTAATGATAAATGTCACCACTTTTCAAAGTTATTATATGATTCTACAAAATAAAGATTAGATCAAGAAATTACTGATGCCTGAAACGGCTTTCTTGTCCAACTAGTCAAAACATATACACTAAGATTGCCACATACACCCTACCACAATAGATGCAGTGCTGTTTGGGTCTGAAATGGTTCATACACTATTTTTATTCTACTTATTTGTTGGCATATAAGGGATTTGTAAGGATTTACCTTGGCCAACAGCATGAGCCGCTGTTGATATGATAATATGCCTTATATGAAGGTTAGATGACCACAGAAGGCGTTATTTTAGCCAGCAAGGGATCCCGAGGCTTGGTGAGGCCTTACAGAACCCAAGGTTGGAGACTCTAGTTCATGTCTGCAGTACGTGGATCTCTTGTATGTGAACATCCCAGATAAGTGGTCTGTCTAGTCTTTGCTGTGCACTTCATGAGATGCTCCATTTCACCGTAGAAAGTTACTATGCTTGAAGTCAAGAGAATGATTTTTTATATGGCAGTTTAGTCTAGTTCTACTGGCCACAGCCACATAAGTCTAATTCCTTTATAAATAGTCATTGAATTACTTGAAGAAAATAATTGCATGCTTATTTCTTTCAATGCTTCTTTTCATGTTATAGTTGCCAGATGCTAGAATTCTAACCTGTGTAAAAACTGGTTTTTGGAAGGCTACTTATGCTTATACAATAGTTATAAACATTTGCTCTTTAAAAAATGCGCTCTTTGCTTCCTACCCCTACAATCAATTTCAAAGGGAAAATGGATCAAACTGAATAAATGTCATGGCTAAACATACTATGACTAAAAGGACCAAAAATATACATGGTATAAGTATGTGAATAAAACAAAATATAAGAATAACATCAATAAATAAAATATAAATATCCACAAATGACAAGAGAGGAAATTGTACATTTCATGCAGCCTGACTCCCTGTTTTGGCTGAATCTACTGTTTTACATTATGAAACCTAGGAAATCTCTAACATATAATATTAAATAAAAAAAGGTAAATGGAAAGTTACATCTAAAATTTTTTAAATAGGAAAAAGAAAAATATGTATATGTATATGTTTTTCATGCATGCACCATATCTGAAAATACTGTATATTAATCTTCCACTAATATTAGTTGCCTTAGGAAAGGGGAACTGGGTGAGTAAGGCTAGAAGTGTGTACTCAATCTTTTTCTACATAAGATATTTTAACTTTTTAATTTTTAACTATGTGACTACATTTGATATGTGTAAATAATATTAAAACATAAGAAGATAATAAAAAATAAAAAGTAATAAAAGACCTTGTGTGGTGGTGCATACCTGTAATCCTAGCTCTTGGATGACTGAGGCAGAAGGATTATTGTGAGTTTGAGTCCAGCCTAAGATACACTGTGAGTTCAAGACTAGCCTGAACTACATAACAAAACCTTACCTCAAAAAAAAAAAAAAAAAACACTCAGTGACCATGATCTGCTTCTCCTACACCCTTACAGAAGCCAGGCTGAACCCCGGACAGCTTTAGCAGCTTCAGTGACTGTGCCCACCCCCTTCCCCACTGATATGGGAACCAGGCTGCGTTCCAAACAGCTTCAGGAGCCTTAGTGACCACATCCCGCCCACATCTGCACCCTCATGGAAGCCAGGCTCAATACCAGACAGCTTCAGGAACCTAGGTGATCACCATCTGCCCATATCCACACCCTTGTGGGAGCAGGGCTAAACCCCGGACAGCTTTGGGAACCCTCCATAGGAGCCAAGCTGAGCCCCGGACAGCTTCAGAAGACGTGGTAAAAGCACCCCTACCCACGAGCATGGAAGCCAGCTGAGTCCTGGAACGCTTCAGGATCATCAGTGACTGTACCTCACCTCCATACACCATCATGGGAGCCATGCTGAACACTGGGGACCTTTGGATCCTTGCACTGCCGCTCCTACACCATCGTGGGAGTAAGAGTAAGCTCCAGGAAACTTTCAGCCTTTGAAAATGACAAAACAAAGGAGCAAAATGATATCTCAGACCTCCACCCCACGCAGAACAAGTCCAAGACACAACATAGAAGAGCTTGGAAGTCATTTCTGATGTTACAGCAACTGAAGTAAAGAAACAGCTCCATCAGGCCACTGAAGACATCGGATCAGAAATAATGTCTCAGGTAAAAAAAGAAATGACAACAATAATGCAAGAACTGCTCAGCACATCTAAAGAAGGCATAGATAAGAAAATAGAGGAGCATAGAAAAATGATGGAAACAATGAATGAACAATATTGGAAAGAATTAGAATGCATGAAACAGATTCAAACAGATATTCAGGAAATGAAAAATTCCATCACAAGCTGACAAAACCACTTGAACAAAGCCAAAGATAGACCTTCAGACCTTGAAGACAGATATGCAGCTAATGATTATGAAAGGAAGGAACTCTTTAAAATAACAAGGTATGAGGAAATAACAATTCAACAGCTGCCAGACTCAGCAAAGAAAAACAATGTAAGATTAATAGTTCTCAATGGAACAGCAGGCGTCAACACAAATGACATAAAAAGACTATTTCCAGAAGAAATAGCAGAAAATGTCCCAAGCATGGAAAAGAATCAGACATGCAGATAAAGGAGGCATGTAGAATGCCAATTAGCTATCACCAAAATAAATAATCACATATATAGTGAAGTATATAATCACATATATAGTGATTAAGGTCCCAGAAATTCAGCAAAATAACAGAATATTAAAAGCTATTTGAGAAAAGAAAAAGATCACCTATAAAGGAAAGCATATCCATTGTCACCACTCCTATTCAACATAGTTCTGGAAGCACTAGCCAGAGCAATCAGACAAGAGAGAGAAATAAAAGGAATAAGGATAGGAAAGGAAGAAGTCAAACTATCACTATTTGCAGATGACATGATACTATACATGGAGGACCCCAAAAACTCCACAAGAAAACTCCTGGAATTAATTGACAAATTCAGC
>PVLD010016179.1:0-45860 GCA_004027595.1 Dinomys branickii | reverse complement strand
TAGCGTACAATAGCTGTGGGTTTCACTTGCAGTTAGTGCTGGACCAGTCTGTTACTTCTCCCTGGAGCTGCCAACTCTCCTGGGCATTCTTCCTCTCTCTGAGTGCTCACCTTGTCCATGATCAGGTCAGTGCATTTCTTGATGCCTCAGCCTTGTGCCAAGAGGAAGCAAAACTCAGAGCTGCCTTCTGCTGCCTGCGTGGGCAGATTCCTTCCCAAATACTACTCTTTAATGGTGTTTATAGTCTTATAGTTGAAGATTCTATTGGGGAAAGATTAATTGAGTTATATAAACAAATATCAAGCTATCAAGTTGAACTAATGTTTCTGTTCTCAAAAAATTTTAGGAAAAAACGGTTTACAGAAAATAGTTCGCTGTGGATTTCTAGTACTAGTTTCTGAACATCTCGTGAGCAAGGTAACGGCTGCTCTTTGTTCCAGGCTATTTTTTCAAGATACACATACACACACATACACACACGCACACACACACACACACACACACACACACACACAGGCGCGCGCGCGCGCACGCGCTGGGAAATAGTGGTATTCCTTCAGAGCAAAGAACAGACATGTTTATGCCCATCATAAAAGATTCAGAGCTAGGTACGGTGGCTGAGGCGGCTGGGGTGAGAGGATCACTTAAACCTAGGAATTTGAGGCCAAGCTGCACAGCATGAAACCCTAGCTCTAAATAGATAAAGGAAGGGAAGGAAGGAAGGAAGGGAGGGAGGGAGGAAAGGCAGGTGCAGTTCCCTAGCTGAGGTTTCTTCTATAGTATAATTCACTGACTCACTGAGTGTTCTGGTGTTACCTGGGCCTTCCATAGAGCCTACGTGGATCTTTGGCACAATGGAACTGTTACAAACATGTAGCTTCCTTTATTGTGAATAATAAAGCATCTGTTGTGTCTGACTCAGGAGTTTCCTATCTTCTACTAGCATACATGAAACACTAGCAGGCTAAAGGTTTTTGTTTGATAATAAAATAAAATCTCAAACTTTAGCTAGGCATAGTAATACACACTATAATCCCAGAACTTTGGGAGGCTGAGGCAGGAGGATTATATGTTTGACCCCATACAATTTAGTGACTTAGCAAGATCCTGTCTCAGATTGAAAAGAATAAAATGCTATATATTTTAGTGCATAGGTCCCAGATTAAATTTCTAGGACTGCAAAGCAAACAAACAATCAAACAAAAACAATTCAAACCTTCAAGTTCTGGACAATTACATCTTGAATATTAGTAATTATCTTATTTGCATATTTCTTATTAACATTTGTTTTAGAGAAGGGTCTTACTATGTTGCCCAAATTAATACTGAACTGGTGGGCTCAAATGATCCTCCAGTCTTAGCCTCCTGAATAGCTGGAGTGTGTGCCAACATGCCCAATTCAACATTGAATTTTTATTGTTCACTGAATGGAATTCCTGTGTTGTTGCCTTTTCTCATCAATAAATACCTTGTTCTGTTTTCACATTAAGATTTAAAGCTGGGCGTGGTTCAGCATGCCTGTAATTTCAGCTTTTAGGAGTATCTCAAATTTAAGGCCAGAGTAGGCTCCATAGTGTTCAAGGCCAGCCTGCACTTTATACATATCAATCATTGCTTTTTGGAGATGGTATCATTGTAAAATGTCAGATGTGACTGAAAAATGCCAATTAATTTAAAAATTTGGAATGTGACATCTTTTGTAAAACCTCACTCAGTATTATGTAGCAAAATATTACAGTTGTTTGGAAATCAGAAATCTATGAAAATGTCAGCTACAATAGGGTTAAGTTATTTTATTAAGTGAGGTAAGAGTAAGAATGGAAGGTTACTCTAACTATAAAATAATAAAGTATTTTAAATGCTACATGTGTAAAATATAAGGTTCAGAACTAATCTTTTTTTTGTTGTTTCAAAAATGTTTATTCAAACATTTATCTAGAACCAACTGGAAGCTTTATATTAAGCCTTCTCATAACCAACGAACCAGCCCATAAAAAGTGTTAGCACCCCCTTGCATGGATGTGTCACTGGGAGACAAAAAAAAATCTGAGAAACAAAGGAAACATCTTTACATAGTTAAAATTATTTCTGAAAGAGTACTAGGACTGCACGTTAGCATCTCCCCAGGAGAGTTTCACAACTTCCTCATGTTCCTGAGCCACACCAAAAATAATCTCATAGCTGCCACTTTATTATAATGACAGTTTTCTTAATAAAATAAATCTCTAAAAATTGGTTCAGTAAAATAAATGTCTCCCTTAACTCAGGGATTTATTCTTACAACTAATTTTAAAAAGAGAAAAAAAAAACATGCTAGAAAAATAGTCACAGCCCATCTCTGTTTCTTTGAGGCCAACCACTGGCTGATGGAGGTAGAAAGAGCAGGCACATGTAAAGGATTTATCCTCTTACCAGGTACACCAACCCACATTTCCCAAACATTTTGTCAACCAGCTGCATGCACATTCCATGGTTCAGACCAGGAATAAGATGGAGAAAATATTCTGTATAATTTAAAAAGCATTTATCAAGCCCCTTCAAACACTAAAATGGTTGGACACTGGTGAATGACCCAGTGATTTCTTAGGTGAACTAATTAGGACCCAACAAACAAAGGGCTTTCCCAAAGAAACTAGGCCTTGCAGGAAGGAGTCAACCTGAGATTTTTAAGCCCACATAGATAGTCCGGATCCACTGTAAAGCTTGCCAAAAACATGAAGTGAAATTCTTCACTAAGCAGACTAAGAAGATATTCTACATTTAAGAACCACCATCAATTTTACTAGAATTAGTAAAAAAAAATTATACCTCTTTTATAATAAAGAGTATTTATATATTGTCAGGAAAATATTTTTCCTTTTTTTTTTTTTTTGTCTTTGAGGCAGGGCCTTGCTATGTAGTTCAGGCTGGCCTTGAGCTCACTTAGTAGCCCAGGCTGGTCTTGAACTTGTGTGACAATCCTCCTGCCTCAGCCTCACAAGTGCTGGGATTACACACATGCACCACCACACCCAGCCATATTTTTCATTATTAAAAAAGAAAATGATTATAAACTTGTGTCTTCTGGTATCTGTTACCCCATAGTACCAAAAGAAACAACATGAAAACATTAAACAATTTTACATGTATTGAAACAGGACATAAATTGGAAAAAAAGTATGTACATAACCAAAGAGTCACAGCTTTTCAATCAGAGTCTGAACTTAGCCAATAGAGGCAGATGATCTGAAGAATTATTTTCATCTGGAAGTCTGTTAACAGTCCATAAGTCTTCCTCTGTGAGAAGCAATAGTCTAGCTAGAAGTTTCAAGCCACTAGCTCAAGCAACTTCAGCTCTGGGTGCCCAGCAACATCTTCCTTTTCTAGAGTAGAAAATATCCACAGTTATGGCACTTTGGGAATGACAGATAGGCACCTCTGGAATCCAAATGTCAGGAAAGTAATGTGAATAAACAGGAGACAAGCTGAAATGGTATTGTAAACTTGAAGATAACTTTTCAGCTGTTACTAGGACCTGTTTTCTCCAAATATTTTTGTGTTACGTCACCAACTGAATTTTCCACTTTTGGTACCTGCTGTACCTCATACACACAGTTCTGTAACACACCTACATTTGGGCGCCAAATTGGAATAGATAAAATTTTTTATTCCTGTGAAGACTGTTCTTGGCCAGATAACTTTCCTACAGCAAGTCCTTCATAATTCAACCTTCCTTCCTTTATGAAACTATAGAGCGGAGAACAAGGAACAGAGTTAAAGTCATCACATGTAACAATGGGACAGAAACTGTCATCTTTCTGGTGAGCAACACTGGAAATCTCTGCAGCAGCATTGCCAGCTGGGTCAGCTTAATATCACCTCGCCTTGGATTGTACAGCAGATGTGTATTAGCTACACCGATCGCAGGAGAAGCAGCACAGGGCATTTTGGGCTTGTCTTGGTTACGTTTCTCTCATTGCTGAGACAAAATACCCAACGCCCAAAATGAAGAAGGAAAGGTTTATTTAGCTTACAGTTTGTGGAGGTTTCAGTCCATACTTGACTGGTTCTGAGGCAGAATGGCACATGGCAAAGGGCAAACGTTCATGATGGCAGAGCACAGCAAAAACAACCAGCAAAACGGAGGAATGGTGGCAAGCAGCCTCTTTCTGCTTCCCTTACATTGTAAACAGCCTACTTCCACCCAGGGGTCTTGCAGCACTTACATAATCTCCATCCCCTCCTCTTCCACAGGCTCAGATATACAAAGTAAGCACCCTGCTTCCCGCTGAGTCACTTAGCCAAACCTCTAGACTCTCCAAGTTGACACAATGTATCAACCATAACAGGGCTACAAGAGTAAAATGAATCCAGTATTGTCTCTGTCCAAGAGAGGATATCATGGCAGTTGAATTCCACTGGATTTACTGATAGTGAAAACTTGGAATGTTTGAAGCAAATGGCACAGCCATTGGGTTTCCTCCCTGTGCGTGTCTTATATTCACTGATAACCCAGTGATTTCAGACTTGGCCTGATTTTGTTTCCATGATCTTCTTGAACTTCTTGTAGAAAAAGTACATCTGCATCAAAGTGTTTCTTTCAGAATATTGGAAAATCTAAAACGTGTAATACTGTCTGTTAGCAATGTCTGTGAATTATCTTCCAATAAATTCTATGAAAGTACATTACAAGATATCACTGAAAAGTCAAACTTGTTCTCATTGTCTTCACATTTGGGAACGACATTTTTGTTCCCAGGATCTTGGCATTTTCTTTATTATGGTTTATACATATTCCCAATTCCTTTTTATCATGCCTTGGTGTTTGCTTGATGAAGGCTCATCTCCTTCTGAGTTCATGATGTAACTAGACAAATGAATCAAGAATGTCTGGTCAGGTCTCCAGTTACAGTATGGAAACTGAGTTCTAGATGCAAACAAACAAGGTGGCCTCCACTTCAGTGAGAAATGCCTGCTACTGAAGTATGGGTAGGGAGGTCAAGAATAGTGTCTGGGTCACCTCATGCAACCAGAAATATGTCTGTTCCACTAACATGCTGCAGATTCTCCCATGGTGTAGTCCAGTCTCTGCCCAGATTTGGGGTGATGGAGAAACATAGGGTGTCGGCCTCTGTCCACTACATAGCAGCTGGGCATAGCTCCTCCTTGCATATCACCACACTTCTGTTCTCCCCTCCACAGCTGTCCAGGACCCAGGGACAGGCTGCCCCACAGGCTCTATAACACACTCACCAGCCTAAAACTCCCCAGAGTCTCCATTGCTTAGAGTCCTGGTTCCTGGCCCGACTCTGATTCATTTAAGTGAAAAATGAAATGGCAAATTCTTGTTTTTCTTTTTAAATACACTCCATTTTTTTGAGATAGGTTCTCACTGTCTCATAATTAAGGCTGGTCTAGAACTCACTAAGTTGCCCAGTCTGGCCTTGAATTTGTGGCAATCCTTCTTCAGCTTACTGAATTTTGGGATTACAAGAACACATCACCACGCCTGACTTACAGTCCTTTTTTTATTGTTTTTTTTTTTTTTTTTTTTGTCTTTTTGAGAGAGGGTCTCGCGCTGCAGTTCAGGCCGGCCTTGAGCTCACTTTGCAGCCCAGGTTGGCCTCAAACTTGCAATGATCCTCCTGCCTCAGCCTCCCAAGTGCAAGGATTACAGGTGTGCACCACCACACCTGGCTATAGTCCATTTCTAAGAACAGTTTTAGGTATAGAGAATATTAAACAGAAAGTATGGAGAATTGGTAAATAACTTCTCTACTCCGCAACTTCCCGTATTATTAACATATTACATAAATGCTGGACTTTTAAAAAAATTGATAAACCTATACTGAAAACTATTGTGAGCTAAAAGTTCATAGTTAATGTGGAGGACATTCTTTAGTTAATCTTTCAATGTATTGCCTCAGGCATAACCTAGCCTCAGTTGTTGGGGTCTGGAGGAAGTCTAGCAGAAGCTCTGTAAGCCCTGGCGTGGACACTAAATGTTTTGCTGTGATATGCAGAAAGGAACGGTGGCATGATGGCTATCTAGTCAAGTCTCATGCCTATAGTAATTGAGTTGTATTGTTCCTGCTAAAACAGTTGTTATCCACCCACTAGCCCAGTTGCCTCTTTTGTTTTATCTCAATAAAAGGTTACTGAAAATGTGATTCGAGGCTGCAGTCCAAGAGGCTGTAAGCCCCATGATCCCAGAATATTGTCTCTCTTGTATTTCTTTTTCTTACATTTTTATTGATCCATGGGTACCTTATTCTCGGTACCTATTCACCCTGGACAGAAATAGATGCTAGACCAACAAGTTATCATTAGAATTCACTCTTTTTGTTGTAGTTTTATGGGCTTTGGAAAATGTATAAGGTACTTAGCCACTATTAGAGTATCATAGTTTTGCTTCCCTAAAGATTCACTGTGTTCCATCTATTTGTCCCATCCCTGCTTCTGGAGCTTTAACAATCACTGATTTTTTTTTTTTTTTGTAGTGCCGGTGATGGAACTCTAGACATTATGCATGTTAAGCTATATCTCCAGCCCATTCACTTTTTACTGTCTCTATATAGTGTTGCTTCTTCTATGATGTCATATAGTCAGAATCATACACTATGTACACTCCTCAGATTGGCTTCTTTCACTTAGCAATGTGTTTAAGTTTCATCCAAATCTTGTGACTTGAAGGTTCATTTATTTTTTGTGTATGTTAGGGATTGAACCTAGTGCCTCACCACACTAAGCACATATTCTACCACTAAGACACACCCCTTGTCCTGTGTGTGTGTGTGTGTGTGTGTGTGTGTGTGTGAATGTGTGTGTGTGAATGTGTGTGTGTGTATGAGACTAGGGAAGGAACCTGGAGCAATCTACTACTGGAATTGGGGTTTTTGTGGTCTTGGGGGGGCATCTTCAAGACTGGTGATCTAGGAGGTGTATTCCTACTTTTAGTTTACCTGTTTTAGTGAGGTAGGCTTCTTTTGGTTTGTTTGTTTTTGAGATAATGTCTCACTCTGTAGTTGAGGCTGGGATTGAACTCACTGTGTAGCCCAGGCTAGTCTTAAACTTTCAGTGATCCTGCTGCCTCAGCCTTCCATGCCTGGCCTGGGCTAGGATTCAGTGCAAGCCATTTGCATGTTTTTGAAGCTCAGATATGCTATCAAACTTAACAGTGACTATAAAATGGGAGGAAAAGCACAGACTTAATTTACAGGTGAAGAGCCTGGGCCTGATTTACAGGTTTATTGTACCTTTAAGACCCTTAGATTTTGACGGTCCGTTGGGGGGGGGGATGATTTCCTGTAAGGGAAAATGGCATTGAATCTTGGGTAACTACGTGTCTTGAAGCTGTGTTTTTCTTGAAAGTTCAACTTTAAAATTAAGATTTTCCTTTTCTTCTTCCTATCCATCTCAGTAGCATACACATACCAATTTTCATAAATATGTATAGAATGGTATAAAGGAGAGCAATAGGTTTGGCCAGAATAGGAAATAAACTTTGCATGGAAAAGTTATCAGGGTCCAAAATAACTTTGCAAGTCTTCTAAGTTAACAGTATGCATAGCACTGGTAGAGGTTTGGGGCTGAGGCCTATTTTTTAAACTAGTGACACAAAGGACTGGTCATGCGATGCTATAATAGGTATAGCCCCTGGTCTAGCCATGATTAGCAGGAAAAAACTTAGGTTAATCACCTTTCTAGTAAGCAAAATGAGGGTCTGGCCTGAGGAATTTTCAGGGGGCGGGGGTACTAGGCATGGAAGCCAGGACCTCAGGCAAGCCAGGGGCCGACGTTTCCCACTTACAGCTAAAGACTGACAGGAGCCTTTGGGACTCCTCCCCAAAAGAAGGTGGCGAACGACGTGCGAAAGGCACACTCTGTGGATAAAAGAACGGACTGCTTGGAGAGCCACCCTGTTCTGGATACGGGCTCCAAAAATGTATGGAAATCTTACATAATGGCCCTTTTGAGCGACAGTCTTCCGTGCAAGTCACCGAGGGCAGACCAGGATTTTAAAGGCGCGACAGTCTTCTGTGCAAGTCACCGAGGGCAGACCAGGATTTTAAAGGCCCGCGCCGAGGCAAGATCAACACCTCACACGTCAGCAGGGATGCCTGAAGCGGCCGGAAGCGGGGGCTGCGGCGCCAAGTGATGACGCATCCTGGGTCGCGCTCAGGTGACACTTGGCGTAGAGGACGCTGGGTTGCGCCTGTCACCTCCCTCCCCTCCCTACTCTCCGGGTTGGTGCTGAGCAGGAGTGGGCGCCATGGCGGTTCTCCTGGAGACCACTTTGGGCGACGTTGTCATCGACTTGTACACAGAGGAGCGGCCGCGAGGTGAGACCCGCGCCCTCTTCAGCCTGGGCTGCGCCGCTAGCCTTCTTTCTCCCCGCGGCGTTGGTTGGAGCCTCCGATGCCCGCCACCGGGCTGTTCTTGTGGGCCGTGGTTAGGGAAGTTTTTGTGCCATTTCGCTCATGAGCTGCGCTTCTTTCCTGTCTTACGTTGCCCAGTCGGATGGAGGGCGCAGCACTCATTGTTTTGGGGGTGTATGAGGGATGGGGGTTGCATATTGCAATACCAATGGCTTTTCCGGCTTTGCTGTGCCTTATTTACTTGAGAGGACCACATCAAATGCTTCTGGGTACTGAATCAGTTAAAGTCTTGAAAGCTGGTAAGATGTACATGACTCGGCGGGCGTGGACACCGCATCCTGCCTGGATGGAGGAAGGAGGTGTCTGCAGGTGTGGATAGACCCCGCAGGGGTCTCGTTTTCCATTGTAGGAGAGGACGAGGAGGGAACTCGTTTTAGCTTTGTACGTTTTATAGTAGAAGGTGGTGTGTGTTGCTATGGAAACAGGAGGGCGTGGGGAGAAGGGAAGCAGACAGGCTGTAGAACATTTGAGCTCGCTCTTTCAGAGATGACTGGGAACAGGGATTTTCTTAGCAGTTTGCTGGGGTGTTTTGGAAACAGCAAGTGGTGTGGCTGGAGAGAATGGTACGTGATGAGTCTTTGAATGGTACACGACGAGTTTGAAGGTTTTAAAAGCAGAATTGAGGCATGGGGTTGCTTTGGGAAGACGATAGCAACAGACAGAGAATGTATCAGTTGGAGGAAGCGGAGAGAAGAGATTAATTATAGTAAGGGTCCTGCCCCTTGGGAAAGGAGCCCCTCAGAGAGGATGAAACAAGCTGTGCTGTGCAAGTGGCACCTAGTCCTCATTCCACCAGAGCACTTCATATTCTCCTATAGTCCTTGCCATTCCTTGCTATTCTGTGCCCCACATTCCTTTGTATTTTGTTCTTCTGACCAGCTTCCTATATATTTAGGTCTCAGATGAAGCGTGATCTCCGCTGTGCATTCTCCCTTGTAGAGTTCAATCTGCTCTCAGGTTAAATCACACGACACTTATTTTATTGTAAAGTTTGCCTTTTGTACTGGAATTAACTGTCAAGTCTTGTCTCCTCAAGAGTATACTCCAACGAAAGCAGGAAGTACCTAAATTATCTCTGTATCCTGAGTGTTGAATACAACTCTTGTCACTTTAAGGGCACAAACTAGAGGTTCATATAGTTACTGATGGACTGAAAGGTATTGTAGTAGGATTCTGTGCAAGGGATAGAAACCCATCTCAAACTGACTTAAGTAAAACAATTGCCTTGTGTTGGGGTAAACTTGGCTTTCTGAATAAGCTGAATTTGGGGGTTTAAAGAATGTTTTAGGGAACTGTATTCTTTTTCTTTTGGTTTTGCTTTCCTTTGAACTCCTTTGACACACTCTCCCTGTAGAGCAGCACCTTCAAAAATGAATGGGCTTCCTGTCTCAGAGTTGTGAAAAACTAAAGAAGAGGTAAGGTTTATCACACCTAATACACAGTGATTTTACAGTTAGCATGGACCACCAAAGCATAAGTCTACTGTATGTGTACGTATTTGTAAGCATCTGATTAGAAACTACTTACATTTTTACCTGCTTATCAAAGAATAGTAATGTATCTAGACTTATTAACATTTCCTTTTTACTTTTTATTATAGAAAATTAAAAGTATACCAGGGTAGAGAAACTCTTCTACTGTAATTAAGTTTCATGTACCCATGACCATCTTCATTTAATGATTTTAACAATGGTTGTCAACACAGAGCCAGGCAGGCTGCCTCCCTCCCTTCCTCTCTCCCTTCTTTCTTCCCCTGTCATGTCTTTCTTCCTTTGTTCTTTCTTTTTTCCTTTCCTCCTTCCCTCCTCTGCCCCCTCCATCCCTCCTCATGCCTGTGCTGGGAATTGAACTCAGGCTGTCTCAGGCATGCTAGGTAGCTAGTAAGGCACCCTAACACTGAATTACATCACTTACTGCTGGTTTCATTTATAATACCTTCACCACTACTGGATTTATTTAAAATAAATAAATTAAATTAGTTTATTATGTAGCTATAAAAATAATAACTTTGAAAAAACAGAAGCACAAGTCATTATTACATCTTAGAAAATTAACAAATTCCTTAGTATTATTCTTTCCTGTTACCTCATGAACACTTAAAAGTTGGTCATTTAAATTAGGATCTCATCAAAATCTATATATATAGTAGTGGATACATCTCTCATATTCATATATATATATACACACACACACACACACACACACACATATATGTGTGTGTGTGTGTGTGTGTGTGTGTGTGTGTGTTTTGGGATTTTTGTGTGTGTTCTGAGACAAGGTCTTCCTATGTAGTTCAAGCTGACCTTGAATTACTGTGTACCCCAGTTTGGCCTTGAACTGATGGTACTCTTCCTGCCTCAGCTTCCCAAGTGCTGGAATTACAGGGGTATCCCAGCACTGTGAAGTCTTGTCTCCTCTCAAGCCATCGTGCTTGGCACTTAAATCTTTTTTTTTTTTTTTTTTTGGAACTGGGAATTGAACTCAGGACCTTGTGCTTGCCAGGAAGGTGCCATGCTGCTGAGCTATATCCCCCGCCCACTTAAATTTTTTTTATACCCTTCCCCTGCTTTTTTTTCCTTAACATTTTTTTTGGGAAGGAACCCAGGTCTTTGTCTTACAGAATTTCTCTGGTTTCAGATTTGGGTTTTTTTTTTTTTTTTTTTTTCAGCAGGGTTTCATTAAGTAGTTCAGACCAGTGTTGAAATCACTATGTAGCCCAGGCTGATCTTGAACTGTGGTGATTCTCCTGCCTCAGCCTCCCAGGTGCTGGGATTCCAGGCACCATGCCTGGCTGGCTAATTATTTCCTTTTTATACCTTTTAACATGTTCTTTCATCTCTTCCATTTCCTAAAATTTGCTACTTAGATTTCGGGTTTTAGATAGAATCAGGTTTAGTGTTTGGGGCAAGACTATTTCCACAGGTAGGGTGCATTTGTGAGTGAGTCACATTCAGGAGGCATTTGATGTCTGGGCCGTGGTTTCTGTCACGTTACAGTTGGTCAGAGAGTTCAGGCCTTGTCGCCTTACGAGTGCTTCCGTCAGCTTTTCATCCTGGGCCTGGCAGCCACTGATGATCCCTGCCGGGTCCGTGTTTCTGTTTTCTTGTAAAAGGGCTCCTCCTGTGTGACAGCGAGCTCAGAAGCAGACTCAGGAAAAGTAGCTGAAAGTAGGTGTTCAAGACTTCCTAACATGGTTCCCATCTCTATACCCTTTCGCTATTACTCTGCGATAGCAGAATAGTACAGAAAGACCCGTCCTTTGGACATCCCCTCCCTCGAAACACATTTAAAGTTTCATTTCCAGCTTTTTCATAACAAATTCCCAACATGAAATCACTTTTTGGCTGGGGATATAGCTCAGTAGCATAAACGTCTGCCTGGCAAGCACAAAGTCCAGAGTTCGATTCACAGTGCCAAAAAAAGAAACAAACAAAAACAAAACAAACAAATGAAAAAGAAGAAATCACTTTTTGTTCTCTGCCTGTCCAGTTCTTAACACATATATTTATTTTTAAATGATACATAGAATTATACATATTTATGGTGAACTGTGTGATAATATGATATAATCCAGTTCTTTTATTGCACACTGTAGGCTTCCATGAGGTCTCCTAATTTCCTCAGCTAGAAACATTCTTTTGAACTCTTGTGGCACTTCAAAAACAGCTTTTTACCATTTTACTGTTTCAGTGGCATAAATTATATCATTAGATATGCCTACTGTTATAACTGTGTATTTTTAATTCTAAGTAAACTAGTTTATAAAAGCTCCTTGAGGGCAAGGACTGCTTCCTATCTGCTGTTTGGCTTCTGACTTAGTGCCATGGGGTGTGTGTGTCTCTCTGTGACTAACCCGTGAATCAGTAGCAGGCAGGGACCGCTGCTCATGGGATTGGTGATGGCACTGCCAAGCATCTGGAAGGTACAACGTGAATTAAGGGAATTTATTTATTTATTTATTTTTAATTTTATTTTTAAGACAAAAGAACCCAGAATAACACAGAAACAATACAGAAAATACCAAGTTATAGAGAAAATAGTAGGAAATTGGCACTGGATGCTATATAACATAGTTATCTTCGTATTTGTTATAACAAAATCAATAAAGGAAATACCAAATTACAGAGGAGACAATAGGGACCCATCACTGGATGCTGTATTACATAGTGTTGTCTTTGCATTTGTTAACATAAAAACAATAAAGGAAATACCAGATTATAGAGAAAATAGTAGGGGGTTACCATTGGATGTTGTATTATATAATGTTATCTTCATCATTATTACTCAGTTATATAGATGATGGCTTGTTCAATTAATCAATTTTCTCCACTTCACCACCGTTGTTCTGCCACCCTGTCCTTGATCTTCCCACTGGTAAAAACTACACTTTTGGTTTATTTATTCCCTTATGGGAATAAATACTTTGGGCAGAGACTTGGCTGCTTCTAAATATGCTGTATATTACGTGGGTTTACACAAATTACTATGGCAGGAAGTGGAGAAGCACCCTTTGGCAAGCCCTCACAGTGTCCAGTCACGTAGGCAGGGTTACACAGTGAACCACCAGACTCTGTCAGTGTGACCGCGTCTATAGGCTCAGACAAATCTTCAGGGCCTTCCTGGGGGCCAGGCAAAGTGCCTGGCACACCCCAGTGGCTGGGCGGAGTGCCTGGTACGCCCCGGGGGCCAGGCAGAGTTCTGGGGACAGGGTGGAGGCCTGGCACGCCCCAGGGGCTGAGTGGGGCTCGGGGGTGGGGTGGGACAGAGTGCCTGGCACACCCCAGAAGCCGGTGAAGCACGTGGCACACCCCAGGGGGGTGAGTGGAGCTCTTGGCACACCCTGGGGGCCGGGTGAAGTGCCTGGCATGCCCTGGGAGCTGAGTGGAGCTCCTGGCACGCCCCAGGGCCCAGTGGAGCTCTGGGGGTGGAGTGGAGTGCCTGGCACGCCCTGGGGGCCAGACAAAGCACCTGGCATGCCTCGGGGGCTGGGTGGAGCGCCTGGCACACCCCGGGGGCCAAGTGGAGCTCTGGGGATGGGGTGGAGCACCTGGCATGCCCGGGGATGAGTGGAGCTTCAGGGGCGGGGCAGAGTGCCTGGCACGCCCTGGGGGCAGGGTGGAGCTCCTGGCACGCTCTTGGACAGGGTGCCCAGCATGCTCCGGGGGCCAAGTGGAGCTTCAGGGGTGGGGTGGAGTGCCTGGCATGTCCCGGAAGTGAATGAATGTATATGAGAAGCCTATTTACTGTATGTAAAGATTTTTGCTGTGCATTGTGGTACATATCTGTAATCTTAGCACTTGGAGGCTGAGGCAAGAGAATCAAAATTTCAAATCCTGCCTGGGTAAGTTAGTAACTCAGATCTCAAAATGAAATAAAAATAAAAATTAAAAAACGGCTAGGGTGTAACTCAGTGTTATAAAGGCCTTAGTTTCAATTCCTAGGAACCCTTCCGCCATGGATTTTTGTGATGTGCTTTTTAATCATTGTAAAAAAGTCTCTAGAGTTTTGATTTTTCTCTAATTTATATAATGTATAACTATTTTCATATATTCTGGTATATCTCTTCTCTTCATAGTGCCTTCTTTAATTGTCTGTTTTTCTCTTAGTAAACCCAAACCGTCAAATGACTGCTTATCTCATAAGGATAAATACCAGCTTTCTGCATGAACGCAGATGCCCAAAGTGCCCTAACATAAAGAAAATAAACAGATAATTTAAAATGCTGCCTTTTTAAAGGCTCATTTCCTGTTTTTATCTATTTTTTTGAGACAGGGTCTTACTCTATAGTTCAGGCTGGCCTTGAACTTGTGGCAGTCCTCCTTTAACCTTCCCCGGAGTGCTGGGATTACAGGTGTGTGCCACTATCCCTGGCTTCATTCCCTGTTCTTAAGAGCTTTATACATTGGACTAGTTTCTGCTTCTTTAATTTTTTAAATCATATATTTGTCATTCTTTTCTGAAGTTAAAAAAATCCAAACATACTCTATCACCACGACCCTAGGTTGTGAACATACTGGTCTACTGACTGCATGCCAGTGTAACATAGTCACAGAGGTCAGAGCAGGCAGCACTCAAGGAGGCTCAGAGCAGAGCGCCCACTGAGCAAGAGCTCCCGCACAGCCAGTGCCCTTCCCGCCGCGGAGGTAGCGCTTCTTTTAATAACTTAGAGATTACATTATACTAACTGTGCTTTTGCTTTTTTAAAATTGAAAGTGTGGATTACTATGATAACTTTGCTGTTTATTTTCTTTCAGCTTGCCTGAATTTCCTGAAGTTGTGCAAAATAAAATATTATAATTATTGCCTTATTCACAATGTACAGGTGAGTTGGTAGAGTTTGGTCATGTCCTTTGTTTTTAGAACCATCTACCAAATCTGATGAATTAATAAAGAATCTTATATATTATAGAGGGATTTTATCATACAAACTGGCGATCCTACGGGTACTGGCCGTGGAGGAGAGTCAGTTTTTGGGTAAGTTCTTTTATTATTAATTGAAAAAAAATAGAACTCTTTATTGTTTAATTATCATTTTAAAATATATTTCAACTGTAGAGTTTTTCCCAAGTTTCCTAAATGTGTATATAAAAAATGAAATATTTTGCATAATAGTGACTATTAATAGTTGCTGACCTTGTATATTATACTACTTTTGTTTTTTGTTTTGAGGGTAGCAATGTTTTATAATCTTACTGTATTTTCAGTCAACTGTATGGAGATCAGGCAAGCTTTTTTGAGGCGGAAAAAGTGCCAAGAATTAAGCACAAGAAGAAAGGCACTGTGTCCATGGTGAACAATGGCAGTGATCAGCATGGATCTCAGGTTAGAAAATGGGTGTTTAATGTGCTTTGCTTATAAATGAGGACTGGAAGGAGCCTGCAAAGTTACCTTTTTAATTATTTAGTAATGAGAGAATATGGTCAAAGTATTTTTAGGAAAAAAAAATTACACTTTTTTTCTATATTTAAAAGCATTATAAGGTCGAGAGTGTAGCTCAGTTGTAGAATATGTGCTTTAGTGTGTGCGAGGCCCTAGGTTCAGTCTCCAGCACTATAAAACAAACAGAACACATTATTTTCTCTACATATAAGCCAACCCATTGTGAGGAAACTACAAAATACAGAAAAGGACAAAGAAAAAAATAATACTAACTACAAATAGACCACTTCTTTTTATCCATTCTTTGGTTGATGGGCATGGGGGTTGTTAATGCTAGCCACAGTCTCATCATCCGTGAGTATGACTAGTCTCATCTGTGGCCTGTTTATCTTTAATATTTATTACTTATTTTAAAACAGGTTATATTGAATACCTTTCATTCATTGTGTTGCATAATCCTAATAACAACTCTGCTAGGGTAGATGCTTTTATTTTCCACTCTTTCTGCTTGAGGAAGCTGGACCATAGCTTGTCCATGTATTTTAAATAATGGAGAATATCTGTGTGTTCATATTTTATATGTAAAGTTTATTGGTTTTTTTTTCCTTTTTTTTTTTTTTTTGGAGACAGTGTCTTACTATATAGTCCAGGCTGGCCTCAAACTCACAGCAGTCCTCCTGCCTCAGCCTCTCAGGTGCTGGGATTACATGTGTGTGCTACCATGCCCAGGCCTAAGAGCTGTTTTTATTTAATTCTAGTAACAAGCATGTAAGATTGGCAAATAAATGTACAGTTTTGCTTTTATGTATTTTTTGCCAGTTTATTAGTGATTTTAGAGTTGTATATATTTTAATATTTGCAGTATGATGTGTCTTTTTGTATAGTTTCTCATTACTACAGGAGAAAATCTAGATTACCTTGATGGTGTTCATACAGTGTTTGGTGAAGTGACAGAAGGCATGGACATAATCAAGAAAATTAATGAAACCTTTGTGGACAAGGATTTTGTGCCATATCAAGACATCAGGTGTGGTGACAATGTAATATCTTGCGTGTACTAGAATGTCTTTCTTTGTTTTTTTTGTACTGGGAATTGAACTCAGGACCTTGCGCTTGCCAGGCAGGCACTTGTGCCACTGAGCTATATCCCTGGCCCTAGAATATCTTAATGCTGTGGTTTTTGCTATGTAGTGGCATGGATGAGACTGGTACGCATAGGACTTGTTTCTAAATAATTCTAAAATGTGGCTTAATACAAGATGCTAAGAATCTTTATAAAAAGATTTTATACTTGTACTTATTATAATTGCTTATGTTGGGAGAAATTATTAATGTTTTAGTTTTTAAAATGCAGATTGTTGAGAAATTGGTCAAAAGTACTAAGATTCAGATATTTACATCTTAAGGTAATGCAGTTATATTAATAAAAAGCATAATACTTGTTATAAAGGTATACCATAGATTAGTATTTTTTTTTTTTTTTTTTTTTGCGGTACTGGGGATCGAACTCAGGACCCTGCACTTGCTAGGCAGGTGCTTATTCCACTGAGCTATATCCCCAGCCCCCACCATAGATTAGTAATATCTATGTGCAAGTTGCAGTTTTTTGGCATTAGGGACACTGTCGTAGTTACTTTTCTCATGGCTGAGACATAATGCCCAACACTGAAGGTTAAAGGAGGAAAGGTTTATTTAGCTCACAGTTTGTAGAGTCTTCAGTCCATAATGACTGGCTGTAAGGTAGAGTAGCTCGCAGAGGCGCAACTGTTCAAAGAGGCAGAAGATTCCAAAACAACAAGAGAGGAGGGGAGGGCGAGCCTCTTTCCCTCCCTTTTACTGTACTGCTCCCTGCCCCGGGATGGGTGTAGCACTCACACCCTTATCCCAGCGCTGGACCATGAATCGGTCACAAAATCTAGATGCAGATGCCTCAGAAAAGCTCACCTCCCATGAAACATGAGGTTTTGAGGGGACACACCTAGACACAAACCATAACAGACACTTAATTTTTATAACATAGAAGGATAAAATATGGATTCTGAAATAAATATGTTTGACTTGGATTTATTTTGTAAGGATAAATCATACAGTGATTTTAGATGATCCATTTGATGACCCTCCTGATTTATTAATTCCTGATCGATCACCGGAACCCACAAGAGAACAATTAGATGTAAGTAAAGTCTTCTAATTGAATGTACATGTACATCAATAACTAGTAATGATTTAGCTTATAGTTACTAAAACTTACATCATAGAGATTATCTTGCTTGATCAATTAAACAAGTTTTATCACCTAACTCTAGTTAAGTAAATAGCTTTAAAACCAAATTAAACTATCATCTTATGAGAGAACTTTTCAACTGAAGATACTTTGGAGTCAGACTAGAATACAGACATTTCTGTGGAGAAGCACAGACTGTTTCTCTAGCTATTTTAATCTATCAATTTCTCACAGCTGAGTTTATGGTTGAGATTAGTGATCACTTTTAGGATCATTAATCTTTTTCCTTCAGTACGTAGTTGAATAACAGATAATAGCTATTTAAATGTTTATTTTGATTTTAGAATAAGTCAGAAACCCAATCTGGCTTAATTTAAATCAACTTTCAGTGGTTTGTAAGTTTGTTGTAGTTGCTGTTCAAACATATTTGGTTGAAATAAGAATAAACTGTAAGTCTTCTGAGATTCTCACTTTTTAAAATTCTTTCAATATTTATTATGAGTAAATTCTGCCTTACAGAGTGGTCGAATAGGAGCAGATGAAGAAATTGATGACTTTAAAGGAAGATCAGCAGAAGAAGTAGAAGAAATAAAGGCAGAAAAAGAGGCCAAAACTCAAGCTATTCTTTTAGAGATGGTAAGACAATTTGTCTGTGTTTAAATAGTTGTTTTGTAGCATATTCAACACAATTTACCTATTTTGGGCCCTTGTCTTAAAATAGTGAAAATGTAATGAAGAGTTTTTCTGGGTTGAATTTTATAGGCGCAATGACACGTGAGAGTGAGCAAATTTGCTGCCAGGTGCCTTTTAATAGTGGGGAGTGGGCTTCGAATTCATACATATTAATTTCAGTTGTTAGATAGCCTTATAATTTTTAATGAATATTTATTATACTGATTTTTTATGTTTTTGTCTTTCTGAGACAGGGTCTCAAAATGCAGTTCAGACTGGCCTTGAACTCACTTTGTAGCTCAGGCTGGCCTTGAACTTGCAGTGATCCTCCTGCTTCAGCCTCCTGAGTGCTGGGATTACAGGTGTGTGCCACCATGCCCAGCTTTAGACTGAATTTTATGTATATTATTGTGCCACTCAAATACTGACATGAAATAGTAGAATAGGGGTTGGAGATGGAGCTTAATCAAGTGTGTTCAGGTGGATCAGGTGTGTTCAGGGTGGCATGGCTGTAGGCAGCTTCGTGGTAGAGTGCTTAGCATGTGCAAGGACCTGTGTTTAATCCTAGCCCCACTAAATAAACAATAAACAATACATATATACATAGTAGAATGGTAGTTGAAGAGTGAAGTAAATCTGGGTAGAAACTGATCACTCTAAAATCTACTTTTTCTATATTACTAATAGTATGAAGTCATTTGGGGAATAATTATTATGATCTGTTTTAACATTTATAGTAGCATCACCAGGCTAAATAAATAAATACCAAAGGCTATAATTTCAAAAACTTTAGTGATATAAACAAAAATTGAACATGCACATTTTAAGGAGCACACTATATTATCTAAGTATATTAACCTAGAGCAACCAATACCAAGACAAATTTTAAGAAAATTATTAGGTTTAGAGAAAAGATCTTTTGTGCAACAGTCCAAAACAGCAAGAGACTAATAAGAGAAAGATGACTAGATCGTCTTTCTCTCAACAGTAGAAATTTAGGAAGAGAAAATGGGTTGCTGGGCCTGGTGGCATATGCCTAATCCCAGCACTTGAGAGGCAGGAAGATCACTGCGTTTGAGTCCAGCCTGGGCTGCGTGGAGAGACCCTGTCTCAAAACAAAACAAACACACAAACAAAAACAGGATTGATGCTTTTAAAACGTTCTGCTTTTAGGTAAATTTAAGCTTATGGAAAAATGTATAAAACTTCTTTGTATCTTACCCAGGTTCACCAATTTTTAATATTTCAGTACACCTCATTTTTTTGTTCTACTTACATATGTGCATAAGCATGCTTTTTTTTTTGGCTGTTTGAAAACATGTCGCCTATCGTTTCCCTTTACTTCTTAATTACCATGAATCCTAAGCGTAACGATATCCTATTTATGATACAATTATCAAAATCAGGAAATCCAAATTAGTTTATTTATTTTGCTTCTGTTTTTTGGTTTTCCTATGTAGTTCAGCCAGGTTTTGAACTCACTGTGTAGCCCGGACTGGTGTAGAACTTACAGTGCTCCTCCAGCCTCATCTTCCTGCGTGTTGGGATTACGACATGTGCTCCTAAACCTGGTTAAATGACTCATGGAAATACAGTCTTTCACAGTGAAAGCAGTGCCGTCGTCCTCTCACTCCCCGCTCTGCTTCTCCAGGGGAGAGTGGTGTGCTCTATTTAGGGCAGTAGTTCACTTGTGAAGTTGACTTCGTTTTGTTTCAGGCCAGAAGTTGAGAATTTAAGAAAAAAAAAAGCTAGAAACACTGTTCTGGAATTGTCTTTGTTCCTTTTTGTTTGAGAGGGTCTCCCTCAGTAGCCCAGGCTGTCCTAAAACTCATGGAGATCCTCCTGCCTCAGCCTCCAGAGTGCTAGGGTTACAAGTATGTGCCACCGCACCCAGCAAATGTTACATATTGAACAGTAATGTAGAATGACTTGGGCATTACAAATCATAGAAAGGTAGATTCAGTATGATATTTTTCAAAAGTTCAAAAATAAGCAAAACTAAACAAGTTGTTCAGGAATGTGTATGTATGTAATATTCTAAAGGTATGCAAGAGAAGAGCCCCAAAAGTAAGTAAAAAAGCTGAACATTATAATCTCTGGTGAGGGAGGCAGAGAGTAATGGGAACAAGGACTATAATCTTGTAGGTAGGTGGTTTTTATCATATGTGGTTTTTATTTTCTGCTTTATTAATTTAGATATACTTTACATAAATTCTTCTTAAAAAATATAAAATACTTGTAAAAAAGGAAAAAGCAATTAAAATTGGGTCTTTGAAGACTTATTTTGGTTCAGATCCCACCTCTGGTGTACTCTTTTTCCCTGAGGCAAGTTATTTCCTTACCCCTTTTAAAGGTCATGTTTTTTAATGTGTCTTTTTTTTTTTTTTTTTTTTTGCGGTACTGGGGATCGAACTCAGGACCCTGCGCTTGCTAGGCAAGCGCTTATTCCACTGAGCTATATCCCCAGCCCCAAGGTCATGTTTTTTAAAAGTGGAATTTGCAGGGTTGTTTTAAGCACTAGCAGTAATGGGGCTGGATACCGGGACACGGGCCTTTAATGCCAACACTCTCAGAAGCTGAGGCAGAAGGATCACAGGTTTAATGCCCCCCTGGGGCAACTCAGTAATTTAGGAAGACGTTTTCTCAAAATGGAAAAATAAGAAAAGGATTGGGAGTGTTGTTCAGTGTGAAATCCCTGGGTTCAAATCCCACTACTGTAAAAAAAACAAAGAAGAATTAGCAGCAATGTATTTGGAGTGTTCACATACAGTGTTTGCACAAAGTATGGATCTGGTAAATATTAACCACTGATATTGTTAATATCAGGAATGTGTAGTTTCAGATTTTCAAATCTTCTTTGGATTTCTTTTCCTGACCCTGTAGTGCTTTATGATGTAAATTTAGATGCTTCAGGGACATCAGTATGGAAAACTTGGATGCAGTATTTAAGATGAAAACTAGATAAAGGGATTGATTTGATCCTTACTTATTTATGATTTAGGTGGGAGACCTTCCTGATGCAGATATTAAACCACCAGAAAATGTGCTATTTGTGTGTAAATTGAATCCAGTGACTACCGATGAGGATCTGGAAATAATATTCTCAAGATTTGGCCCAATACGAAGGTACTGGCTAGAGTTGGTGAATGGGAAATTTGGTAATATCTAGGTATTAGTTGGTGATTTTCTAAGGACACTTTTGGTGAGTCTCTGAAGTTTGGGTGAATTTAATACTGTTAAATTTTTGCAGGCAAGTGTTTGTATAGTAGGGAAGAAAAGTATATGTGTACACACACACACAAACACACACACACACACAGATTAAATATTTGAATGATTCTTACAGTCCTGATTGAAACATTTTTACCTTAAAACAAGAAATGAATGGGGTGATTCAAGTCTAGTTCTGTAATACTTTCAAGAGTATTCTTTAATATTTAGAATATCTTATTTAATCAACTCCTAAAATTATCAGCAATCTATGTAAAAATTAAGCTTTCTAAAATTTTTCTTTTGGTTAATTTTCTCTGCATTATTTCAGCAAAATTATATGATGCTACAATTTTGGCAGGAAAGAGGGACTGTTTTGTAATGGACGAGAATGTATTATGTTAGGATTTTCTTTCAAGTTTTTAAAGTGAGTTATGTGATGCATCCAGTTGCTTTGCCCTTCAGCTGACTGGCCCTTTCTCTTGGGTATTGTATGGTAGATAAGTTCTATGTAATAGCCATACTTATAGGGTTAAATTTAACTTGGGTTTATATTAAAATTCCAAAGCACAGATTTATTAATCATATATATGTATGAATATACATGTATTATTCTTTTTTTTTTTTTTTTTTTTTTTTTTTTTTTTTTTTTTTTTTTTTTTTTTTGGTCTTTTTGAGGCAGGGTCTCAGTATGCAGTTCAGGCTGGCCTTGAGCTCACTTTGTAGCCCAGGCTGGTCTTGAACTCATGACAATCCTCCTGCTTCAGCCTCCCAAGTGCTGGGATTACAGGTGTGTGTCACCATGCCCGGCACATGTATTATTCTAAAGTTACATATCTTACAGTTTGCCTATATGTGGATTAGAATTATGATTGAAAAAATTTAGCAGCAGTTTATTTTTTATTTTATGTTTGGTTTTTTGAGACAGGGTCTTGCTATGCAGTTTAAGCTGACCTTGAACTCACTATGTAGCCTAGGCTAGCCTCAAACTCATGGTAATCCTGCCTCAGCCTCCCAAGTGCTGGGATTATAGGCATGCACCACATTCCTGGCTCAGCAGTTTATTTTTATTAAAGGAAAATTAAATATTTTAATTTTATTTTTCCTTTAGTGCTTAGGGAATGTAGGACTGTCTCCCTAGGAAAGGCATTCAGAGTAGAATTCAGATAATTTAGCTATTGGATTGATGAACTATTTTAATAAAAAAGAATTACTATTGAAGAAATTGGAGAAATATAGATCTGTGAGTTTAACTTTGTCATTTAATGACTGGCTTATTTTGTCTCTCTTTGGTTTTGAAGAGTGGCAGTGAACGGCTTTTATTCTAAAACACTTTATAAAACTTTTTTTTAGTTGTGAAGTTATCCGAGATTGGAAAACAGGAGAGTCACTCTGTTACGCTTTCATTGAATTTGAGAAGGTATGTGGTAATCCAGATATTTTAGGTTTGGTGTTTTTGGCTTTTTAAATTAATTATTTTGTGTGTGTGTGAACCCAGGACCTTGTATTGGGCAAGTGCTCCTCACTCTGCTACATCCCTAGCCCTCTCTCTTTTTTGTTCTGATTTTGAGTTGGCCTCACTAAGTCACCCAGGCTTGCCAGCCTTGGACTTGGCCGTCCTCTGTCTGCCTCTGCCTCCCACGTAGCCGGGACTACGGGTGGGCGCCGCTGTGCCTTTACTGATGCATTCAGTGCGGTGACTGGCCACAGAGCCCTTATACTGAACTACATCCCCAGCTCTTTTCATTTTTATTTTTTGTATTTTTTGAGATAGGGTCTCACTACATAGTTCAGCTTGGCCTTGAACTCACATAGTCCAGGTTGGCCTCAATCTTGTGGCAGTCCTCGTGCCTGAGCCTCCCAAGTGCTGGCAGTACAAGTGTGTGCCACCACGCCCATCTACAGTCCCCAGCTCTTTTTAAATTTATTTATTTATTTATTTTTATTTTTGAGACAAGGTCTTACCCTCTAGTCCAGGTTTGCCTTGAACTTACTATGTAGCCCAGGCTCACCTCGTACTCACAGTGACCTCCTGTCTCAGCTTTCTGAGTGCTGGGATTACAGGCATACACCACCATGTCCGACATTTTAAATGTAGAGATGGGGTTTTGCTGTGTTGCTAAGTTTTGCCTTTTGAAGTTGCCTGGGTGGGCCTTGAACTTGTGATCTTCATGCTTCAGCCTCCTGAGTAGCTGGCATTATAAGCATGTGCCATTATACCTGACTATTTTGTATTTATATAATAATAAACCCGGAACATTATAGAACTCTTTTTAGTTTCTAGGATTGCATTTTCTTTAGGCACCCAGGAAAATAAGCTTTCTTTTATTCCCATAGTGAGTAAATCCAACCTCTATGGTTTTTTGTTGTTCTTTTTTGAGATAGCGTCTTACTGTGTAGTGCAGTGAGTGATCTTTGTGCCACCATGCCCAAACTATTGATTTTAATATATGTACCTTTACATGTATGGGTTCAGGTGTGGCCTGCCTGATTTTATCTTTAGAACTTTGCAAGTTTTAGGCAAAGTCCTTCCTGATGGTCTTTTGTTGTTACTAAGTTTAACTACATTATTTGACCTCATTTCCATGGTTGGTAGTTTGTTTTTTGCTTTGTTTTGTTTTTGTCTTTTTGAGACAGGGTGTCACCGTGCAGTTCAGGCTAGCCTTGAGCTCACCTTGTAGCCCAGGCTGGTCTCAAACTTGCAGCGACACTTCTACCTCAGCCTCCTGAGTGCTGGGATTACAGGTGTGTGCCACCATGCCTGGCTTCTGGTAGTTCCTTTGTAAGTGTTCTGTGTGTATTTTTTGTATGTTAGGCAAGTTCTGTGTGCTTTGGGTAATTTGATCCAAATTTTTTAAAAAATTGAATTAAACACATACAGAAAATGTACAAACCACAAGTGAACAGCTTGATGAATTACAACAAAGCTAACACATGTAGCTTAACTATCACTTAACTCAAGACATAAAATGCTTAGCAAAAAAAATTACCAGCATCCTAGAAGACCTCTCATATCTCTTTCTAATAATTTCCTTATCATTTCTAACATCACATTAATTTCATTTATAATTCTTTATATAAATGAGAACACTTATTTTGCGTCTAGATTCTTTTGCTAATGTTGCATTTGTACCATAAGTATTGCTGCATCTAGCTTTGTTGACTGTTTAATTTTCATTGACATACAGTTTTTCATTGTGTGTATGTAGAAGTTTATATTTTCATTCTGCTGTTGATAGACAATTGAGTCCTTTCTAATTTTTGGCTGTTAGGAATTTTGCAACTACAAACTTTATTTATATGCTATGTTTTTAGTTATTTTTAATTTTAAAGTAAACATTCCATAAATATTTCTTTGGTGATATATATATGTGTTTCTGTGGGATATATATCTAGGAGTGAGTTGTTGGGTTATAGGGTAGGTTTAACATTAGTAGATAACCAGTTTTCTTGGGCAGTTATATTAATTTTCACTTATCAGTTCATGGCCACTTATGTTTTTCCACATCTTGAAGAACTCTTGATATTGATCAGTCTTTTTAATTTGACCCATTCTGGTAGAAGTGTAATAGTATCTTGCTGTAGTTTATTTCACTTTTCCCTGGTTGCATACCTTTCCCTATGTTCATTACCAATTTGATACCCCTTTTTGAGTTTTTTGTTTGTGTTTTAAGACTGTGCCTTGCTATGTAGCCCAGACTGGCCTCAAACTCGTGAAGTTCCTGCCTCAGCCTCCTGACTACTGGCATTGCAGGAATGCGCCACAATACCTGGCTGGCTACCCTTTTTAAAGGAAGTACCTCCTTAAGACTTGCCCATTTTTCAACTTGGTAATCTGCCTTTTTGTTGACTTGTGAGAATTCTTGTATTTTGGGAGCAGTAGCTCTCTTTTTGCAAGAATCTTCTGTTCCGTAGATTATCTTTTTTCTTTCCTAATGCTGTCTTTTAATGTAAATTTCTAATTTTAATTTATTTCAGTTTATCATTATTTTTCTACCTTTTTCATAGCCCATTTAAAAAATCTTTACCTAGCTCTCCGTCTCTCTGTCTCTATGTCTCTGTCTCTGATCTCTCTCTCTGCTTTTGCTGTCTTCTGCTGCCATGAATTGTTGCCCCTCTGCCATTTGCTACCCTACCTTGGAGCCAGCTAATTATGGACTGAAACCTCTACAAACTGAGCTAAATAAACCTTTCCTTCCTTAAAAAAAAATCTTTGCCTACTCTAAACTCACAACGATATTTTCTATTTTTTAGAAGCTTTGTTAGATTATTCCCAGTTTGAAGTTGTCACTTTATGGGTTACAGTGAGTTGCATTTTCTTGTACTGGGTAGCTAAGAGCCCTTGTGTCATTTATTGAAAAGGTTGTCCTGTTCACACAGGCTCTGTGGGGCCACCTTGGCTATAAGGCCTCCACATATGTGTAGAGCCTGTTTGTGGTTGTTCTGCTGTTCCACTGGTCAGGTTTTGCTTGTTTTTGTTGTGTTAATCACTGCATTACAATGTCTTCATATCTTGTAGTGTGAGTCCTTCAACTTTATTGTTCTTGAAGATTGTTTTGGCTATTTTGGGGGTTTGCATTTCCATGCAGATTTTTGAATGAGTTTATTAATTTTGAAGAGATTTTTAAACTATTAAATAGAGATACATTTTTTGCAAATACTACAGTGAAAAATGCTCTGACAGCTTTCGTTTTGGGGAAGTGACACAGTGATGGAATTGCACTTGTCCGAGTATAATCATTCCATCAAATGTAATACTGAATGCCTACCGTGTGCCAGATGATATTCTCAGTGATGGGGATGACTAAAGCTTGGTCTGTGTCTTCATGGAGGTGATAATCCATTGACTTTATTAACCAATATGTATTAATTCTTGACACACATGGGTAAATAAATAGGATTGTAATAAGTTCTTTTATCCGGTTCTCTTGGAGTTGCCTATAGTACATTGTAAGCAGAGAAAAGAACAAATATTCAGGAATAGAGAAGAAATTTGATTAGTGCCACGTTGAAATATGTTACTCTGGTCTTCAGTTTTCAGAAACAGGCTTAGAATTTGTGAAGTACAGATAAGAATGGTTCTTGTGTAGCACAACCATAGATATCACGGGGCCACAATGCATTATCTAAAATTTCAGGGAATTACTGTGCTTCTGAACTTAGAGTTTTTCAGGCCAGGTGTGGTGGCATATACCTGTGATCTCAGTAGTCAGGAGGCTGAGGCAGGGGGATCACCCTGAGTTTGAGGCCAGCCTGGGCAATAAGTAAGTTCAACGTCAACCTGAACTACAGTCTGAGACCCTGTCCCAAAAGATAAACAAACAAACAAAATGAATTTAGAATTTTTCACAATTAAGAAAGGTACAGCACTTATGTGGACACACACACACACATACACAGGCACACACACATTACATCTGTGGATTATGTAGTACCCCTCCAGGCCAGCAATCTATAATGAATCACAATATTTTACAGTGAAGGAAATGGATATTCATAGCAAGTGAGTCTTAAAAAAGGCCATAGATTCCTGTTAGGTCAGATATTACTGCCAAATTGCTGGGAGTTTTGTTCTTGTTTTTGTTTCGGTGCTAGAATTTCTTCAGGGCTTCATGCATTTATGCACTTGCTCTACCACTGCCCTACAGCCTTGGCCTCTTTTATTTTTAATACCAAATTTATAAAGACAGCTTTTACTTTTTAGGATACAGTAATTTGGGTTATGAATAAAAAAGACCATAGGTTTGTACTATATAGCAGTTGTTTAAGTGCGTGTGTTTCCACCATAGTCAAACTGCCTCATTTCACAGTCCTGGCTTTGACCCATGCTGTGTAACCTTCGGCAACTTCTGTACCTCATTAAACTTCTGTTTTTTCATGAGGAAAGCGAGGCTAATAATACTTCATAGGGTTGTTACTGGAGTTAATTGTGATAACACAAAGCACTTAACAATATCTGATTTGTAATCAGTACTCAGTTGTTTCAGTAACAACAGACTATATGTTTTGTGTTTGTCCTAGCAGAAAATCTTTTCCATACATATTTAAATTTTTGTCATTATTATTAGGAAGAAGATTGTGAGAAAGCATTCTTCAAAATGGACAATGTGCTCATAGATGACAGGAGAATCCATGTGGATTTTAGCCAATCTGTTGCAAAGGTTAAGTGGAAAGGAAAAGGTATGTTGGTTTATATCTTTTATTTCTGTTCTGTGCGTGTGCTACATCCCCAGCCCTTACAAGGTAATTTTTGAGTGTATTTCTTCATGTTTTTCTGAAATAAGATGTCATGCAGGTGAGAGTGATATTTTGATTTCATGTGTGTCATCACAAACATTATTTATTTTTAATCTTAATCCTGAGGTATTATGTCTATTTAATATATATATAATTGTTTCACATTGGAAAAAAATGGAAGTAGTATATGCCATTCACAGTGCTGAGTACTTTCCCTTACAGTGTTAATGATTTCAACAGTTCTGTGAAATGTTGGTGCTAGTTTTAGTTTATAAATTAAGAGCATAAGTTGCAGAAAAGTACTCTTACTTAGGACCACCCACTTAAGATTTGAATTCAGAACCTCTCACTTTAATCCATGACTTTCTTTTATAATGTAACTGCCTCAGCTAGGTATAGTGGTGCATGTCTGTAATGGCAGCACTTGGGAGGCTGAGGCAGGAAAATCGCTGTGAGTTCGAGGCCATGCTGGGCTACAAAGTGAGTTCAAGCTAGCCTGAACTCCATAGTGAAACCTTGTGTCCAAGAAAAGACCAAAAAAACCCCCAAAACCTGCCTCATCTATAGTGAGACTCCTCATGGCAGGCATATGGCAAATCATTGATAAAGCAATGTCAATTTCTTACTATTTGCAGTTTTCTTAACTTTTGCGATAGTCTGTTTCATATTATGTGAAACATTGCCTGCCTGCCATTTTTATTTTCAGAGTCTCTAGAATTGTTAAGTACATTCGTTTTGTCTTTGACACTGTACTATTGGCATTTAATTTATTGGAAAATTTGGTGTTGTAGTATTCATCCTCTTGTTTTCATTCTTGTTTGTATCTCCCTTAAGTTTCTGATAATCAAAAGCTATCGGATTTATAACCCACACCTCTTTCCTTCTGCGTGGACTCCCGGACCCTTCCATAGGAAGCCTTCCCCAAGCAGCGCTAGGACGTGGTAGCTGACGGACGGGAAGGCGGCCCGGCCGCAGGGCTGGGGCACGGGTGGAAACGTCCTCCTCTGTTAGGAGACGGGGGTGAAGGGTAGAGAAGCTGCACGCGTGCCCCTCCTTTCTGGCCCTGCCCCTGGAGGCTAGCCAGGCTGTAAAAGGAGCCTTACGTTCTTAAAAAAAATTGTTCCCTTTTGGCACTTGAGAGGTATAAAGGTGTCTGTAAGTCAGCATTTCAAAGTGGAACATTTTCCTTCGCTGTTCTCATCGACCTTCTCTTGTTATCTTTAGCGAACTTCTGTATGCATTCTGTTGTTTCCTGCCGGCCTGTCCTCTGTTGAGAAACGGGTCAGGGGTCCTCAGAGCCTCACTTCTTCCCAATTTAGGTCTTTCAGATCCCAAACTTAGGTCCCAAATCTTCAGTTTTTCACTGGACTTAATATTGTCGTGGACTTAGTGGCTGTGCTTTAATGTATTTGAAAATTTGATGTTGTAATATTCACATATATCGCTAGGTGGCAGCATATGGCTCCTAGCACAGTGGGTATCTGATTTCTGTCCAGATAATAGTGGAGGTTGAATTACTATGATTCTTTTGTTCTCCTGCCCTTTTTCTTTCTTGTAATATATATCCTTTTTAAAATCAGCTCATATCTTTTATAAAATAGTTATTGTTCCTGATTGATGAGATGATTTTTCTTACTAAACTTTCTTTCTTAATGACTAGGTGGGAAATACACCAAGAGTGATTTCAAGGAGTACGAAAAGGAACAGGAAAAGCCGTCTAATTTGGTTCTGAAAGATAAAGTAAAGCCCAAACAGGAGTATCCTTAATAACAGTCCGTCAATGTGTATTGACCATCTACTGTGATGTGTAGAGTACTGTGTGTTATGTATCAAAAAGTCATGAACCTACTGAAAGCGAAGCTACTGAATCCAGATCATTTGTGAAGTAATTTATTATTATTGCTTTTCAATGTCATATATACTTTGCTTTTTCATTATATCCTATATTTTGGAGAACATTAGGTTTGAAACAGATCTTTAGGCTAAATCTTTTACCTTTCTACTCTTAGGTTAATTAAGTACCTTCCTACCTACCATATGCCTAGATCTTCAGGTAAGATTTTTGTTTTCTGTATATATAATTATAATGTTTTAAATTCCTCATTATCAAATATTTCCTTATCCTAACCATTCTCTTATGTTTAACTCCCTTATCTAGATAACAAATTCCTGAAATTCTTTGTTGTAAGATTAGGTTGCTTCTTTCTGCTTAATATATTGTCATTTGAGCAAAGATATTCATTTAGCTTCTGGTGAGTTGCAAGAGTTGACTTTTAGAGGATTACAAAGAAAACCACTTAATTCAGGTTCTTTCAACTTTTAGGTGGAGACAAGTAAAAAGCAGTGAAACATACTGTTCATATTATGTCACTTTAATTTGTTCATTGATTTTTTTTCCCATTATAAATCTATCACTCCACACATTGCAAAGGTTATGTCTTCTTTGGTTGTTCAGGTAAGTGGTGTCTTTGTTTCCCAGTTTCTGTTGATGCTTCAGGTTTCTCCTTTCCTACGCTGTATACACTTTTCTTTTCCAAGTACTCATCAAGGAGAGATGAATATCTGGTTGACCTTTATACATTCATGTTTTAAGATGTGTCAATTATGTGCAACGCATAAAGCATTGTGAAGGATTAAAGCTACATAAAATCTGAAGGATGCTGGCAGTGCAGCCTAAGAAGAAGCTTTCACAGGCAGATGGACCAGCAAGCTAGGGTTTGGTCTGAAAAAAGCAACACTAGAGGGTTTGAGATCAAAAGCTCAGAATCATAAAAAGTGGGAGTATATACCTGAGATATATTTACAAATTTAGATTAATAACTAATAATTACAGCTGGAAGAAGGGGAGCATTTAGGACAGATAAAAGGAAGTGTAGTTATGGAGCATTAAGTAGAAGAAGGCATCTTTCTCGATGGAGCAGTTCAGTCTGGAATGTTTTAAATTTGTAACATTAAAATGCTTTAAATTCAAGAAGACAGACTGCTAAAATTTGAGACAAAAAACTAAGCATCTTTGTGAACAAGTCTCTAGCACTGTTCAATAGGACTTTCTTTAGTGATGAAAATGTATAATATTTCTATTGTCCAGGATACTAACTACACGTGACAGATGGAGGATAGACTGAGTAACTGAAATATTTTTTGTTGCTGCTGCGGGTCAGAATCAGGGCCTCCTGCATGCTAGGCAAGCCTTGTTCCATTGAGCTGTACCCCCATACCAGTAAATGACTTCTAAATTTTGTTTAATTTTAATTCTCTCTCTCTCTCTCTCTCTCTCTCTCTCTTTTTAAATAGTGGTATCGCATCTAGGCCTTTGAGCATGCTAGGCAAGCATTTTACCATTAAGCTACAGCCCCAGTCCTAAATTTTTTTAATTTTAGTTTTTTATTTTATTCACAATTTAAGTCAACATAGGTTTTTAAGCTAATGTTTTAAGTGGAGATGTTCCAATGAAAACTAATAATGGACACTGAATTTTAAATTTTTACACAAAACTTCTGTTTTGATTTTTAAAAACATTTTAAAATTTACTTTTCATTGGTATATTTTATATACATAATGATCACATTCATCATGGGGAATTTGTACCTGCATGTGATGTACCTTGTTGCTGCTTTTTTCCCCTTTCCTTTTCTTCCCTTCAAGAGCTCTTCCCTTCTTTATTTACAGAAGTGTTGTTTCTATTTTTTTCCTTCTTTTCTTTTCTTGTCTCTTCTTTCCTGGTCCCCCTGCTCTTGTTTCCTTCTCCTTTGAACATTTTCTTCCCATTTCTCAGTATCTATTGTACATTTTGGTCCTAATTTACACTTTTGGTTTCTCACATCAGAGAAATAATGTGGTATTTAAACACTGTGTCCAATTTATTTCACTTAAGAGTATGGTCTCAAGGTGCATCCATTTAGCTAGAGATGTCTCAAGCTTATCCTTCTTTATGGCGGAGTAGTACTCCATTGTATTAAAAAACCCCACATCTTTTTTTCCATTGACTGTTGATGGGCATTTGGACTGTTTCCAACATTTAGGAATTACAAACTGCTGCTGTGTTTACATGGGTGTTCATGTGTCACTGGGTATGATGCCTTCAATTCTTTCAGAAAGATACCAAGAAGATGAATAGCTGGGTCAAATGGAACCTTTGGTCCTAGTTTTTTAAGAAATCTCCACACTGATTTCTAGTGGTTGTACCAGTCTACACTCCCACCGACAGTGGAGAAGGGTCTTTTTCCCTACAGCCTCTCTGATATTTGTGTTTGGTTGATTTCTTGATAAGAGCTCTTCTTCTTAGAGTGAGATGGAATCTCAGCATTGTTTTAATTTGCATCTTTCGAATGACCAGTGATGTTTAACATTTTTTCATGTATTTATTTGCACTTTCTATTTCTTTATCTAAGAAGTGTCTGTTCATTTCAGATGCCCATTTTTGGACTGGGTCTTTAAATTTGGGTGTCTGAATTTTTTGAGTTCTTTATATATTCTAGGTATTAGTTCTTACCCAGAGGAACAACTGGCAAACATTTTTTCCCACACTGTGGGTTGTCTCTCCATTTTGTTGATGGTTTCCTTTGCTGCACAAAAAGCTTTTTAATAAGATGAGATCCCAGTTGTTAACTTTTTGTGATAGTTCCTATGCAATTAGAGTTTTGTTCATAAGTCTTTGCCTATACCAATGTGTTCAAAAGTTCTACCTATTTTATCTTCTACAATTTAATGTTTCTGTTTTAATATGTAGAGCTTTGATCAATTTCAATTTTAGTTTAGTACATGGTGGAAGACATGGCTTTTAACCTTTGGCATGTGGAAAGCCAGTTTTTTTTAAATAGGGAATTGAACTTAGGATGTTATGCTTGCCAGGCAGGCGCTGTGCCACTGAGGTATATATCCTTGGCCCAGAAAGCCGGTTTTCCAGCACCATTTATTAAAGAGACTGTCTTTCTTCCAGGGAATGTGTTTGGCCCCTTGGTCAAAGATAAGGTGGTTAGTGTATCTGGAGTTGTTTCTGGATCTTCTAATGTGTTCCATTGATCCTCCGGTCTGTTTTTTTTTTGATAATATGGTGGGGCTTTTAATCATAGTAGCCTGTAATATAATTTCAAATCAGGAAGTGAGTTGCCCTCTACCATGCCTTTGTTGCTCAGAATTTTTTGTTTTTTTTGTTGTTGTTGAGACAGTGTAATGTAGGCTGGCCTTCAACAACTCATGTAGCTCAGGCTGGCCTTGAACACACGTAGGTCCTCCTGCCTCAGCCTTTCAAGTGCTTTGACTACAGGTGTGTGCCACCACACCCAGCTCAGAATTGCTTTTGCTATTCTAGGTCTCTTCTGGTTCCAGATGAATTTTAGGATTTTTTTCTGTAGTTCTGTGATATATGCTGTTGGTATTTTGATCAGGGTTGCATTAAATCTGTGTAACAGTTTTGGAAGTATGATCACTTTCGTAGTATTGGTTCTTTCTGCCCAAGAATAAAGGATATTTTTCCATTTTTTGATAGCACCTTTCATCTCCTTTTTCAGAATGTTGTAGGTTTCAATGTCTTTTTATTTCCTTTGTTAGATTGAGTCCTAGGTATCTCATTTTTTTTGGATGCTCTTGTGACAGTTATTATTTCCGTAATTGCTCTCTCAGTGAGTGTATTATTTGTGTACAAGAATTCTATGATTTTTGAATGTTGACTTTGTATCTACCTATGGTACTAAATGTGGTTATTAAATCTAGAAGTCTTTTGGTGGAGTTTTTGGAGTCTTCTATGTAGAGTATTGTGTCATCCACAAATAATGATAGTTTAACTTCTTCCTCTTCTGTCCTTGTCCCTTTCCCTTCTGTCTTTGCCTGATTGCTCTGGCTAATGTTTTCACAACTATATTGAATAAGAGTGGTGACGGTGGACATCCTTGTCTTCTTCCTTTTTAGAGTGAAAGCTTTTAGTTTTTGTCCATTTAGTATGATGATGATGGTTGGTTTGTTGTAGATGGCTTTTATTAGATTGAGATAAAGACCTTCTATTCCAGTTTTCTGTAGGATTTTTGAATGTGTGTTGGAATGTGGTATATTACACTTATTGATTTCCATATGTTGAGCCAACCCTGCATCCCTGAGGTGAATTCTATTTGGTCATAGGGTATGATCTTCTTGATGATTTGCTGCACTCTGTTTGCTAGTATCTTATTGAACATTTCTACATTTGTGTTCATCAGGGAGATTGGCCTGTGGTGCTCTTTTTTGGGTGGGTCCTTTTCTGGTTTTGATGTCAGGGTAATGTGTTTTCAGGAATGAATTTGGGAGTATTGCTTCCCTTTCAATTTCATTAGAAAGTTTGAGAAGTAGTAGCATTAGGTCTTCTCTAAATTTCTTGTAGAACTCAGCCATGAATGTGTCAGGACCTGAGCTTTTCTTTGTTTGCAGGTTTTTAATTATATCCTCAATTTCATTGACTGATATTAGTTTATTTAGCGTTTTTGTATCTTCTTGGTTCAGCTTTGAAAATATCCATTTCTTTTTTTTTTTTGGTGTAGGGGATCCAACTCAGGACCTTCTGCTTGCCAAGTAGGTGCTTGTGCCGCCGAGCTATATCCCCAGCCGGGAAATACCCATTTCTTCTGTGTTTTCTCTCTTGGAATACAGGTTCTCAAAGTTGGTATTAATGATCATCTGGATTTCTGTAGGATCTGTTCTGATTTCACCCAGATTGCACGGATTTGAGCCTTTCCTTTCCTGTTTTTGATAAGGTTGGTTAAGGATTAGTCAATTTTATTTCATCAAAGAACCCAGTCTGTGATTCCTTGATTCTTTGTATTGTTTTCTGAGCCTCCATTGCATTAATTCCTGCTCTAATCTTTATAATTTCCTCCTTTTTATGAGCTTTGCACTTGACTGGTGCTTCTTTTAGTAGAAGCTTTAGGTTCAGTGTTACTTGAGCTGACTCTATTTTTCTGATATGAGAATTACTGCCATAAATTTCCCTCATTGTATTGGCATTATTGTTTAATTGTAGAAACTGTGAAGTTTATTTATTTATTTCCATGTTATTTATTTATTTCCAAGTTATTTATTTCCATGTGTTAATGAAATTCTTGTGGTTTGTTTTGCCATTGATTTCCAATTTCATTGTATTATGGACTGATAATATGCATAGGATGATTTCAGTTTCTTTGTATTTACTTAAGTGTGTTCTGTGAGCTACTGTGTGACCTGTTTTGGAGAATGTCCTATGTACAAGTGAGAAGAATGTGTATTCTGGTGTTGTAGGGTGGAATACTCTGTAGACATCCACTAAATGCATTTCTTAAGAAGTTTGGTTCATTTCTGATACTTTTTTGTTGATATTTTGTGTTGATCTATTTGTGACAGCAGAGTGTTGAAGTCCCCCATTATAATTGTATTAGTGCTTCTTTGCTTTTTTGTGTCCATTACTGTTTGTTTTATATAGTTGGGTGCGCTGGTATTTGGTACTTATATATTTATGATTGTTATTTTGTCCTCTTGGAAGAGATACATCCTTTCCATAGATGTAGTCACCTTTGTCTGTCATAAGTGGTTTTGACTTGAAATCCACTTTTGTCTGCAAATAGAATGGCTACCCCTGTTTTCTTCTGGGTTCCTGTCGCATGGAGTATTTTTTTCCATCCTTTGACTTTTAATCTGTGTATTTCTTTTTGAATTAAGTATGTTTCTTGTATACAGCATATTGTTGCATCTTGTTTCTTTCCTTTTTTTTTTTTTTCTATTTCTTTTTGAGATAGGGTCTCAGTATGCGTTTGAGGCTGGCCTTGAGCTCACTTAGTATTACTGCCCAGGCTGGTCTTGAACTTGTAATGATCCTTCTCCCTTAGCCCCCTGAGTACTGGGATTAAAGCCATGCGCCACCATGCCCGGCCTGGATCTTGTTTCTTGATCCTTTCTGCCACTATGTTTTTTGATTGGTGAATTAAGACCATTTACACTGATGCTTATAACTGGTATGTATTGACTTATCCTTGTCATTTTCCTGTTGTTGGTTCATGTTCCCCCATCCCCACTTCCTGCTTTTAATTACTTGCCTTGCCTGATGGATTCATTTGGTTGGGGTTCATGGGGTTGTAGTCCTTGTTACCTCTTTCTAGAATGTCCCTCAGAACACTTTGGAGTGCTGGTTTGGTATTCATAAATTTCTTCAGGTGTTCTTTGACATGAAAATATGTTATTTCCTCCCATCAATTTTGAAAAATAGTTTTGTGGGGTATATCAGTCTGAGTTGGAGGGTGTTTTATTTTAGGGCTTGAAATACTTCACCTCAAGCTTTTCTTGATTTGAAGGTTTATGTTGAGAAGTCTGCCATGTTTCTGATGGCTTTCCTTTATAGGTGATTTATTTCTTTTTTCTAGCAGCTTTTAATATTCTCTTCTTGTGTTGAATTTTAATATATACCTTTGTGTAGATTTTTGTTTTTTGGATTACGGCTAATTGGAGTTCTATATCCCTTGCTTACCTGTATGTCAAATTCTTCTTCCCTGCTTAGGAAGTTTTCTTCTATTAATATGTGAACAGATTTTTTATGTCCTTGTAGTATCATCTGCTTTTTCATTGACACCCATCAATCTTATGTTATGCTTCTTTGCATCATCTAGCAACTGCTGGATTGTTTTTTCGTGGTCCCTTGCTATTTTTAAGAAATATTTCTTTTCACAATTACTAACTGCAATCCTTTCTTCTATATCTGATATTCTGCCCAGACATTGGCTCATTCTTTGTATGCTTTCAGTGTTATTTTTATTCTCCTGGATATCCATTTGAATCTGTTTTGTGGATTCCATTTCTTTCTTATATTAGATGTTCTTGGTTTCCATTATTTTTCTGAGCTCCTCTATTTTTTTTATCTGTATCTGCTCTAGATCTACTAACCATGTCTTTCACCATGGCCACTATCTGTGTAGTTGAGAAATTATTTCTGGCCTGATTTTCTTTTTAGAGTCTCATTTACCTGGTTTGTGACTTTTGCTGGGTAGCTTTCAAGATGTTCTACTTCACTGCCCCCTGCGTTTGCTGTTGGTGAGCTTGAAGTCGGGTTGCATCTTTCTTGCCTAAGTGTCTTCTCATTTTGGTTTTTTTTAAAATTTTTTTTAGTTTAATTCCTGGGGTGTTGTGTGTAAATTGCTTATGCGTGTGTCTTTATTGCTAGTATTTAGAACCCTTAGGAAATGAAGATTTGTCAGAGATTTCTTCCACGTGCAGCTGGCTGGGTTGTGAGTCTGTTGGAACTCAGGACAGCTGCAGGCCAGCATCATCTATTGGCTCCAGTGTCAGGGTGAGGCTTTGGAGTTAAAGTTGGCAGGAGATTAGGGAGCCAAATTCATGCTGGCAGGGATCTAAGGTCAAGCTGTCAGGAGGCACATGGAATGTTGCAGGCTGAACAAATCAGGTTCCAGCCTCACGGCCAGAAACTAGCCTAAACTTAAGTAGAACTAAAAGTGCAGGGATTATCCTCTTCCTGGGATTATCTACTACCCCACATACATCTACAGCTCGCTTGCTGGTGTTAATCAGTTTGGATTTGGAGTCTTGTCTGCCCACTGTGTCTACTAGTGACAGCAGAGACATGCCTTGAGGTGCACATTTTTTTTGGTTTTGGCTCCTTTTGATTGATTGCTCTTGTTTTTGTGAGTGTGAATATGGTTTCTAGTTTTCTTGTTGTATTCTGTTCCTGTTTTTATTTCTTCCTTCTCTTTCCATCTGTCTTCTTTGCCAGTTTCCCAGTTTGTGTAATCTTCCTTTGTTTTCCAGCCTTGCTTCTAATCTCTTCCTCTTCTTCTATTTCTCTATTTTGTCCCCCTGTAGTCTCTTGTAAATTTTATCCCCTGAGGGTAACATTGTCATATTGAAGGCTTATTTGCTGCATACAAGTTTTGGTTCATTTAAAGTTTTGTTATGTAACCACAAATCTAGTTCATACAGTTAAAGTTGGCAAATTAATAGTTACCACAGTTTGTCATTTTCTAGGCTGTGCTTGATACTGTTGTTTTTGCTGATGCTACTTCAGCTAAGGTGACATAATTGTTCTAATCAGTTGTTCTTCCTGGTATGTCAAGACTGAGACTGCCTAAGGGTCATAAATAATACTGTAGGCCAGTGCCGAGGAGCCAGGGGCCGGCCCAGCAGGGTAGTACCTTCTTATCCCCAGTAAGTTGAAGGGATAGGGTCTTGCTCCAGTCTCAAAACTATAATGCATTTAAGTATGTCTTTATTACTATTCTGTCATTCCCCTTTGTGACATTAAAAATAACTCTAACATGTAAGTCTGTGTTCCTATAACTTATTATTTTAGTTTTTATAAGTTCTTGTTAGAATTTAAACATGATAACTGTTAATATTGATGATAAATTTCCTCCTATAGAAATTGCTCTAAAAGAAGAGTCAGGTGAAATTACTTTTCATCTTACATAGTTTCTTGGGTACTAGTGTTTATAGTATCCTCATCTTTATAGTTAAACATGTGATTTGTGTTCTAAGTTTAGATTTTTTCATTAGTCACAAGTATATTTCTTTATTTCTTATGCTAGTTGGGTTTTCATTTGTGAATACTCTTTTATTTTCTATATATTTTTTCCCACTAGTTGTTAACTGTCTAAGATTGGTGTTCTTTCCATTTATCACAACTACATAATGAAAGTAATAGTTTTGTTTTAGAAATGTCTTGTATGCTTTTGACAGGCTATTTGCTTTAAAAAGTTACACTTAGCCTTGTGACTTCCTTTGTCAAATTCTTATGTTTTGATGTCATATTTACCACTTCTCATGTTTATCCTTAACTAAATACTATAGTGCAAAATATGATCTTATACTGGATGACCAGGCAGAAGACTCAAAATCAAGTCACTCACACACAAGTAAGAAACACAAGAAGAAAACACGACACTGCTCTGAAGAAAAAGAAGATGAAGACTACATGCCGATCAGAAATATTAACCAGGTATTTCTAGTGCCCAGACTTAGGTATGGAGAAGCAAATACAGTGGTACCTTTGTTCACAAACTTAATCTGTTCTGCAATTTTGGAAAAGAGGTTCCATGATTGTGTAGGAAAGATGGCTGTGGTCATGTTTGACACCTGACACACAGTTTGCAAACAAAAACAAGACTATGCCAAATGTTTCTGTTTGTGAATCAAATTGTTGACAAAACTGTTCGTGAACTGAGGTACTGCTATATGTTGTCCCTTTTTTTCTTTTTGAGACAGGGTTTCACTATGCAGTTCAGGGTAGCCTCAAACTCAAGTGATCCTCCTGCCTCAGCCTCCCAAGTGCTGGGATTACAGGTGTGCGCTGCCATGCCCAGCTGTTGTCCCTTTTTAAATTTCCTCTTCGTGGTATAATTTAGGAGGTAATGGATGGTTCTGCATACGGATATATATATAATTTCTAGCTCCAAAATGTAGTTTGGTTATATGTGGTAATGGGCTTTAATTTTTAAGAATATGTATCAAAGTTATAAAAGATTGTTTTTACAGTGACTTATCGTATTTCTATGTTGTCAAGCAAGAGCAATTTTCATACCTGTGTCTACTCGTTTATTCGTATCAAAACAAGTATGGCTGTGCTGGAAAAATGCTTCTCAGTTGTTAATTTATCAGGAAGTGTTTTATGCACAGCACTTGCAGTCCTGGAGGTTTTACCGCCTATGAAACATTTATGTCTTTCCATGTTGTGCATTTGAAATAAAACTATATTAATAATTAACTTGATCATCCCAAAGCTCTCCTGAATGAGTTATTTTCTAAAATGATGAAAATGAAAGTTCGCCAGAGAAAATTGATTATGGAGAGATCATTTCTAACCTGTGTTTTGTCTCTTAAATAGAAAGCAAATTACATCTCAGTGCCTTGCTTGTTTGAGCACGTGGAAGATGTGTGACCTAGGCCCTAGCGGGTGAGGGTTTCAGCAGCTGAGGCAATTGTGGCGAGAGATGCCAAGACTGATGGAGCGGGGAGTAGTAGGCAAGGTTAGGGGCTTGCCATCCAAGCCGTTAGGGTTGTATTCCTACACTGCTAGTTATCAATATGGACCTAACAAGCTATTTAACTTTCTGAGCCACAGTTTTCTTCTCTGTGAAACTGAGGTAATACTTGACAAGTATGTGTTAGGATTAAATGAAAAAAATTGTGTATGTAAACATTTTTATTGCAGAATATTCTTACTGCCACTACTTGTACTATTATAGACAAATTACCATTTTAGAGTTAGTGGTAATAGTGTCTCCTGTGGTTATACCGTTAACTGGGTTCATATTTTAATTAATTTTTCTCATTTTATTTTTGAAGTTAAAGGATTGCTTAAACATTATTTTGGTTTGTAGGTTTAAGATCTGTATGGCTGGAAAATCAAATATGTAACACACATGGTGGTACATACAAAGAACTTACTTACATTCTTTTTTTTGATACCAGGAATCAAACTCAGGACCTTGTGCGTGCCAGGCAGGTGCTGTGTCACTGAGCTGCCTCCCTGGTCCCACACTTACTTATATTCTTGTTTCTTCTCCTTTTCTTCTTCTCCCATAGATAACTATTTCACATATTTTGTGGTTTCTTCATCTAACAAGTTTTCAGCAAATACATATTTGGTAAATATTCTTCACTTTCTGCATCCTGGATAGCTTACATCCCTACCCTCTGCTGTTGCTAGCAGAGGTATAGTCTTTTTTCTTTCCATAGTCCGTTAAATGTTTAAAGATTGCCATCATTCATGCCCTGTCCCAGTTGTAAAATATGCCTTTGTCTGTTTCTTTAAATATTCCTCCCAAAAACAAAAACAAAAAACAAGCTGGGCATTGGTGGCGCACGCCTGTAATCCCAGCGCTCGGGAGGCTGAGGCAGGAGGATCATTGCGAGTTTGAGACCAGCCTGGGCTACAAACTGAGCTCAAGCCTGAACTGCATAGGGAGACCCTGTCTCATAAAACAAACAAACAAACAAATATTCCTCCCATGAGTCAGTAATAATATTAGCAGTAGTAGCTGACATTTTATTGTCTTTGTAGTGTGAGGTGATTTCTTTTATCCTCATTTCACAGCAAAGAAGACAGTAGACATGAAAAAGGTTGTTGCTGGTGCATGGTTTTACATAGCTAGTAAATAATGTAACCAGTTTAGATCAGATTCATACTTCTAACAACTCTCCTGCTGTTCTTACTGGGAATATGTTTCTGTCAGTTTTCTTTCCTCAATCCTGTTAATCTACCAAGAATAATTTGCCCGCAGTGCCGTTTCAGTGAGGTGTAACAGAAGTGTCTCCTCCTTCTAATCTCTGTGCTTAGAAACTTCTGTACTCAAGATCATCCCCTGCACAAAAAGTCACCCTGGAGTTTTTTTTTTTTTTTTTTTTTTTTAGACAGGGGCTCACTGTGTAGTGCAGGCTGGCCTTGAATTCACTTATGTAACCCAGGCCAGCCTTGAACTTGTGGTGATTTTCCTGCTTCAGCCTCCTGAGTGCTGGGGTTACAGGCCTGTGCCACCACCTCTGGTACTCCAGACTTTTAAAGTGGTAGTTATATCACATTCTTAGGAATTTTTAGCCTTCTTTCCACTAAAAAGCTTAATCCTTCCTCCACCCAGACATGTGCTGCTTTGAGCTGCACCTTTTCACCCTGAACTTTTGCATGGAATCTTCAGTGATAAACATCGGTGCGTGTGAGATGATCATAGGTGTAAAAAAATGGGAAGACGGCCTACAATTTTAAGACTGTCCCCTCCTCACTTTTGTGAATCTTTTGATTCTGCTATTAATGATTCTACGAGGCTGTGGAGTGGCAGATGCCCTCTTTTGTCATCGCACTTTGGGGAGGAATGCTGTTAACTGCTGCTGCTCTTTATGTACCGATTTTTCCCTTTTGGCAGTACTGAGAGTTGAACCCAGACCCCGCCTAAGCAAGTGCTCTCCCATTGAGGCCCCTGGCCCTTTTTAAATTTGTATTTTGAGACAGAGCCTTACTAAGTTGCTGAGGGTGGCCTCAAGCTTGTGACCTGCCTCAGCCTGAGTAGTTGGGATAATGGGAATGTTCCATCATGCTCAGCTTGCTGTTAGCATTGTACAAAGAATTTTAAGGGAGTTGGTAACTATAAAATTGCCAAATTCTGAATAATCTCTTAACTCATTTCTTTTCCCTTAGTGTATTAAAACATTTTTTTGCTGTTAAATTTTGATTTAATAATGTAGCTACACAACTTTTCTCATTTTCTTTCTAATAAAACTCAGCAGCACTATTTTTTATTTCAGTCTGAAAGACATAATAATTAATTTGTACCGTTAGTTACATTTCAGGTTATACCTCACATTTTCCTATTTGTTGGTATTTTGCTGAGAGAGTACAGTATCCTAATAATGTTTTATTTCTTCAAATTACTTTTTTATTCACCAGCCTTACTATTCAATTTGAAAATTTCTTTAATTTTTTCCATCTTGTGTCTTAATTCCAAAGTAGTTTTCGTGTTGAAGTTTGAGTTTCACTGGGGTTATAGGAAGTGAGGTGGCCTGGCTGAGAAATACCCATGCTGGGTGTTGTTTCTCTACTGATGTATGTTTGTGTTCTTGTAACTGGGAACTCTTTTTATTGTGACTTAAAGAATTTAATATTATTTTAGTGACTTAAATGTAATGTAATTGAATATTTGATTTAATCCTAGAGATCCAAGTGAGGCTGGGTTTTAGTCTGATTAGACATGTCTGAACTACTTTCTATCAAGTCGTTCGCTGTGTTGATTGCTTTAAGTTGGCCTGTGTGTGCTATTTCCCTTTTGGGCCATCTTACTTCAAGCCTTAAATGTGTAAAGTAGTAAAACTTCTTGAAGTCCATAGTAGGAAGGATTTCATGCTCACCTTATTGATTTTCTTCACATTAGGTATGAAGATGCTGCACCTACAAGCTTTTAGATCTTTATAATTAGGGGGACCTAGAACTTTATTTTAGTTCGGTCAGTGTTTTTTTCTTTTCCCTTAATTCTTTACCATCCTTATGTTTTCAGTTTTGTACACAATTACCGATTTGCTAAATAATTATCTACAACCTGTGTAGATCTCATGAGCCTCAATCTTTTTGCTTCGAGTGTGAAGGAGACACTGTGCTCCTGAAGAGCTGAGCACTGTCCTGGCACGTAGTTAGAGGATCTGGTCTGATAGGACTTCACCAAGCCCCCAGCCCGTCTCCTACAAACACAGTGCCGATTCCTCCTTGCTTTCCGGTTCTCGTGTTCACGACCTTCATCAGCCTTTTGGTAGCCACTGCAGACTCCAACCCGTTCCCCTTCTGAGACGCACCTTAAATCCTAACTGCTTGAAACTGATAAATATACCTTAGGAGTGCTTTGCACATACCTCCTAAACGGCAAAGACCAAATCCAGATCTGCCTGATGTCAAGGCTTATTTAGCTTTGAAAACTGCTCCAATTAGAAGTGGTTTTAAAATTTTAGTGCCTTTCAGATTTTCAGCTTCCTCAGATTTTCAGTTCAGTATTTTATAACTTGTTTTTCACTCTGGTGCTAGGGAATCACATCCAGGGCCCCACATATGCTAGGCAAGTACTGCACTACATCCCTAACCCCATTGCTTTTTATCTCTTATTTTAAACATTCATGCGTTTACGTGCCTATTTGTGTATGTTGAGGATTTTATGATATAATCATTTGCATAAAACCATGTCCTTAATTATGAGGGTCTGTCACTCTGTTTTCACCCTGTGACACTTAATGCCTACTAGAGTAATGTCTGTTGTGATTGAGTAGAGGTCTCTGGGAGTGCAGTCCTTGGAATATTGCCTTTAATGAAGTTGAATTTTACACTGTCTGGAAAGAGGATTAGCTCTGCTTACTTTAGATTTCAGCCATTCACTGAGATACTTGTTCTAATTAAGAGCAGGACACAAACCGAAATAGAATTGTTGTTAACTAGCCCTCTTCTATGGGAAAATGACTATTACTTCATTACCAAGAATAGAATTAATTACAATCCTTGTATTGTCTGGGGGCAATAGATTATCCCAGTGTTTCTCAACTACTAGTTTTAAGAAATATCTAAGTAATAGTATTAACAGAAACATATCAACCTAATCTAAACATCCACAATGTATTTGAAGATTGAGAGAGGAGGAGTTATAAAATAAAATCCTTTAAAAATTAAACTGGGCTTGGAGTATAGTTCAGTGGTAGGAAGTGTGCTTATTAGCAAAAGCATTGGGTTCAATCCCCAGCATCAAACATTTCTTTAAAAATTATTTGCCCACATCGAATTATGCTATTTTTTTGTTTTAGACTGTCTTGACTAAGACCTCTACCTCCTGTGCTATTTAAGTGACATCTTTAAGGATTGTTATGTGATTTTAGCAGTTTTATTATAAATCAGTACGGGATCACATTTTGGGGGGAGTAGAGTAAGGGAAGCTGGAAATACATTATCAGAACTTTTGATATCATAACATTAGAGATTTGTTCTAATTTCTCTTGGGTTGTTTCAGTTCTGTGTGATACTGAAATCTCAGGTCAACTAAAGTAGTAGTGCAAAACAGTGAGATGGATGAGAGAAATGGTTAAAACTTTTTGAATTACTTTGCTTTTTAAAATATGAGGTTCTTGACATTAGTGTATTCAAATTTGAGCTGTTAGAACAGTTTGCTAGCGGTGGACTTCTCTGAGTTTTATTTAATTGACAGTGCCTATGTGGTATTTATTTGACAGATGTTGACACTGGTCTCTTCCTGCCTTTCTCCGACAGGATATCTACAGAGAAATGGGCTTTGGTCACTATGAAGAAGAAGAGAGCTCGTGGGAGAAACAAAAGAGTGAAAAGAGAGACCGGCCTCAAAACCGGAGTCGTAGTCGGTCTCGAGAGAGAGACGGGCACTACAGTAACAGTCACAAACCCAGGTACCAGGCAGGCGCGCACGACAGAGAGAGGAGTAAGAAGAGAGACCGAAGCCGAAGTCCAAAGAAATCCAAAGACAAGTCTAAGTACAGATAAAAGGTGAATCAGGAAGGCGTGGCCAACGTATTTATTCCTGCCTAAGGTAGAGGGCCAGGAGAGTAGGTGTTTAGGTTTTGTGTCAGACAAGTTAAAGACTCTACTCGTTTTTTTTTTATACTAGGATTTTGGCTCTTTTAGATTAAGTCTGATAAAATAGGGCACTGAGTGATCAAGAATTGAACATTTTCTGTGTATAATTTTTTTACACTAATATTATACATAAATGGTAATATTCATATTCAGTGTCTTTCACGTTTTGACTTTTTATTTTGGCCTTTTTTTGAGACAGGGTCTCGCTGTGCAGTTCAGGCTGGTCTTGAGCTCACTCTGTAGCCCAGGCTGGCCTTGAACTCGCAACGATCATCCTGCCTCAGCCTCCCGAGTGCTGGGTTTATAGATGTGTGCCACCGTACCCAGGCCTCAACTCTTACGTTTTAAGTGAAATATTTCATACTGCAAGAATGCATAAGTATGTATATATGAGGTTTAAAGAAGAATTCATATGAATGTCTCTGTACTTATCAGCCAGCTTAAGAAATAGAACATTTCCTATATTTCGGGAGTCCCAAATGTGCCCTTTTTCTCAAGTAATCATTATTCTGTTCTGTCATTCTCTTGTGGTTTTACAACTTTGGTATGTATGCCCTAATAAAATGTTAATTTTGTATGTTTTTCAATTTTATATAAATGGTGTAGCGTATGTTTACTTCTGTGGCTTTCTTTTTTCAATTTAACATTTTTAAGAGTCATTTATATTTCTATTGTATTATGTGAGTATACTGTAATTTGCTCCTTTTGTTGGGCATTTAGGTTTCATATGTTTTTGTATTTGCTGTTACAAACAGTGCTGCTTCATGAGCATCCTCGAAGAGTGACGCTGCTTGGTCCTGTGGTTTGAGTGTCTTTATCTTTACAAGGTGTTGCCAAATTACATTTTAAAGTGGCTGTGCCAGTTTACCCCCACACCCCTCCGGCACTGTCTTTCCTTGCTACCCTTGTTTCACATTGCCAACACTTATTAATTTCAGACTTTAAAATTTTTACTGAGATCCGGGGAAGATGGCGACCAGGTGAGCAGCAAGGGAGCGAACCTCCTTAATAAACACCACCAGCTCAAGACAGACTTGGTGAGCGTGAATGCCGGAACCTCGGCTGGGAAGTTTAAACTGGGCGTATTTCTCTGAGATGCCGGGGGAGATGTGGTAGGGCGGACCAGGCTGCCGGGGCGAGACGTGGGAAAGTCCCA